>JASAMX010006652.1:0-10745 GCA_030248175.1 Microlaimidae sp. YZB2_3
ACACTTAAAGAATACAAAAAAAATTTATCATTATGATAAAGTTTGCTTTATTTTAGGGCGTTGCTTAAGCGTTAGAGAAAAAATTAAAAGCATTTTAATGCTTTTATAATTAAAACTTAGTTTTTTTAACACATTTTAGTTTGCAAACGCATTTCTGATTGTTATGGGGAATTTGCACTACTTTATGGGGAATTCGGCCATGGGGATTTTACACTACTTTTATGGGGATTTTGCACGTCACCCTGTATCCGTGAGAAAATTTGCATATTGCTACCGTACAGCTTTAACCATTTCAATTTGCTCGCTTACTGGGCTCCATTTGCGCAAAAAATTATGTATGCCGGAGGTACGGCATAGGTCTTAGGAAGGTTTCTCGGTTGTAACCGAGGAAAAGGCAATTATGGGAACGGGTAAAAATTCCATAGTATTTAAACTAATTAATGATTCACAGCTACGTGTATTTTATGATATTTGTGACTCAGTTTGCCATGAAAAACGACAGAATTTTCTATTTTGAGCTATATTTTTGACTTGAATGACTAAGTTAAATCCCTTTAATAGTAGACCTTATAATCAATTATAATAAAAGAAAAATGAGACACTTAGAACAAACTGCTTGAAAAAAAGGGTCCCATTTAAATGGGATCCCATTTAAATAAGTCCCATTTAAATGGGACCATTGTTTCCATTTAAATAGGATCTATTTAAATGGGACCTTTTTTTCAAGCAGTTTGTTCTAAGTGTTTCATTTTTTTTCTTTTATTATATATTTTTGCTATAATTAGGGAGTTTCTATTACGATTAGCCGCCTACTTAAGGCGATATGGCCCCAATTAAGGCGCCTCTCAATGATTTAGGGTCGACAGAGCTAAGAAACGTAGAGCCGAAAATGAGGAACTTGAAGCCGTAAGTTGGGAACTTAGATATCGAAAATAAAAGTTACTAAAGCCTATAAGTTAAAAGGTTAACACCAAACCTATTTTTTTATTTGGGACTCCAATTTCATAAATTTCCTATGGCTTCAAGAATGTTATTTGAGGCTCTAAAAACCCTGTACCCTTCATTTAAGGCTCTAATTGTATTTTAGCTATATAGTAACATATTTTTTGTTTTTTATTTTACTACATTTTTCGTATTAAGGTATTTCTTCCGTCGACAAAGTCCGACCGGCCTCAGGCGCTACCTATTTGTTTGCCAGAAAGTTCAGACTACAACATAACTGACGATCAAGTTCTACTTCCCGGTTGGGGTGAAGGTAAGAACAGACTACAGATTAATTATAGGAAATTTAAAAGTCACAAAATAAAGTTTTAAATAGAAAATTTTTTAATCCTTAAAATCTAAATAAATAAATGGTTCAAATCCCTTGCTTATTTTTTCTGCTAAACGTTTCACAAATCACACATTTTTTATATTAACTATTGACAGTTTTGTTTAAATGAAATCTTTAGAAAATATAACTAAAAGATATACAGTACAACAATAAAAAAATTTTAATTGTATATAGCTTGTTAAAAAATTGGCATTGCACGAAAAAAGTTTGAGAGATTTTATCTCGCAATCAAAATCGTTAATTTCAAGTCTTGCTTCGCACTGATATTTATTTTATACCAAATATAATTTTTCGTTGGTAAAATACGTTATAACTAATTTTTGGCTATTGTACATTTTTTTATGCAGAATATTGATTTTTACAAATTTTTTTCTAGGCACCAAAGCTACATATTTCCAAAATTTTAGAGCCCGATCGGCCAAGTATTAAAGAAGTCTATAGTCTATAAAGGAGTCTATAGTCTATAGTTAAAATCTTTTAGACTGAAATTAAGGGTGTAACCGCTCGCCGTCAGGAAAAAAAATAAACGCGCGAGATTAAAAATAATAAAAAAAAGTTGGCAGGGATGATGTAGCCAATTATCTTTTGTAGTATGCAGATCAACCCTCCAAAGCGGCGATTTTTCTAACGGTTGATCATTTTCTATGAAAGAATGAGTGGTTACTTTACTACCCTGCTGTTTTCACGCTGATAGAATTCGTCTTTAGAGTTTATATAAGTCTATTGCAGGCGATATACGAGTTTGATTCGTGATATTTTTAATCGGAGTTTGATATTTTATGCAGAATATGTATAGTGTAACTGACTTAAATTCGGGCAAGCAAATTCCGCCACCGGGTGAAATTTTGCCCCGCGCGAAAATGAAAAAAAAAGCGCGGAAGGGAAGAAAGACGGGAGGCGGCCCATCAAATAGGAAGTCCTTCAATTGCGCCGAAAAAACCAGCGGGGGGGAGAAGGGCCGAACCGTAAGATTCTTCAAAATTAGTATTTTTATAGATAACAGTATCGACAATTATTTTGTGAATATATCACAAGCGGATGGAACTGATTTGAAATTTGAAACACAAGAAGACTTGGATCTTTGCTCAAATAGAGAAACCTATGTAACAAACTAAATTGTTTTTTTTTGTAAATCAAAATACTGTCGTATTAATAACAAACATGTATCGTGTGAAATCGGTATATTTTTGGTCATTTGTGAGTTTAAGTAGAATTCGTTTGAAATTATGACAGTTACCATTTTTTTCAATTTTAAATTTTTGGTGTGATTAATAACCGCTACGTTTTTTTTTAATTCCACTAAATATAGTAAACTCAACTTTGGAAAGCCTTTATGCCACGCGGTATTTATTTTTTTATTATTAATTTATTATTTATTTATTTATTTATTGTTATTATTTATATATTTATTTTATACGCAAGGCCAATGTTACTAAGCACTGAGTGCGCCACAAAATACTACATACCACAATGTTAACAAATATTAACACTTGCTTTGAAAAATGCTCTAAGAATAGAGCAGGAGAAAAGGGCGATTTTTTCCCAGGCGTATGTTTAGACAGAAAAGATGTGGACTAGTCTGAGATGTACATTATGCGGACTATAGGAAATTTGCATCTGTTTTGGGCAGCTGCTCACTGAATAAAAATTTCTACCATATGATATTGATTTGTTTATACATTGATCTAATCACACAGCACTGTTGCATTTTTTATAGTGTGATAAAATGTCATTTGAAAAAATCATACTCACAGCAATCTTTGACAGGCGCAAAATCACCGATTTTTCGATTAGAAGGCTATATTTTGTATGTTTAAGGAACAACTATAAATTTGAAAAAGTGGCGATTTAGTGCTTGTCAACAATTGCTGTGAGTATGATTTTTTTAATTGACATTTCATCAGACTAAAAAAATGCAACAGTGCTGTGTGATTAGATCAATGTATAAAGAAATCATTATCATATGGTAGAAATTTTTATTCAGTGAGCAGCTGCCCAAACCAAATGCAAATTTCCTATAGTCCATCTCAGACTAGTCCACATCTTTTCTGTCTTAATATACACCCGGGGGAAAATCGCCCCTTTTTCCTGCTTTATTCTTAGAGCATTTTTCAAAGCTAGTCTACCATTTTTTTGAATTAAATAAAAAAATAGCCGAATAAACTATAGTTTTAATAAAGAAAAGAAAAGGGAAGTTTTTAAGCTGAAAATATTTTGTTTAATTAGAAACTATGTAATTAAAGTAAAATTTGCTTAAACTTGCTCTTATATATATTTGTTTTTAATTGTTACATATTAAGTAAATTAATTAAGGATTTTAACAAGTTTTGACAAAAGTATAAAAAAAGATGTTAATAGAAAAGACCAATTAAAATTGCATTTCGCCCCCAATCTTTGATGCAAATTTTTAATTCCCAACGAGAAAGATAGAAGTCGGGGCTCCTCAGTAAGACCAGCTATTTTTAACGTTGGGTGTCTTATATATTTATATAAATAATTTTTGATTTACTTTTTTAAATTTTTATTTAAATAATTTTAATTAATATATTTAAAGTTTTATTTTTAGTTTGAGTTTTTAGGTACTTTATGTCTACTTATGCTTATAGTTTAATATATAAAAATGTTTTATTAAAAAAGAAAGCTAACCTGTATTCCATCTTCTAGCTGGGTGTTTGTTGTAGTCCGTTTTTTAGCTTTATACATAGGTAGAGTTGCCAAAATATCATCCATGGATGTATTCTGTCCTAAATAATGCATATAGTTAGCAAATAAAGTACAAATTGCTAAAAGATTTTTTTTAAAAAACAAATACAAAATGTTTCTAGAATTTCTATAATAAATTTCAAAAGCATTTTTAAATTTAAAATTAAAATAATAAATAAAGCAATTTACCAGAAAGGAATCGTATCTAAATACATAAAGACATATTTTAAAATTTTTTAATAAATTATACATAAAAAAATCATAAGAAGACAAAGAATAGTAGCTTACTTTTTTCGGTAATAGTTTTTTTAATAAGCCAAGAATTAACGGTAAATTGTTATAACAGTATATCGGTAATGATTTTTTTTAAAAAATGGGAAGGTTTATATACTACTTTTTATAAAGCCGACTATGTTATTAAGTACTATTGCATTATATTTTGCAAGTTGAAAATCCTTTGTTATATATTCATTTACTTAGTTTTTTCAGGAATTAACCACCAAAGTTAATCCTTTTATGGTTTAAATATAAGTAATTATGCAAGTTATTGCTTTGTAAACAAGTAGTTCCTTTTGATGTCTACGTGATTACAGACATATTTGATTTTCTAACAAGGGAAAATTCTTGAATAATAAAGGAGTTGTATTGCACTCTTTACCTTAAGTGTTAACATAAGATTTACATTTTATTGCATAATGTATATAATATTAATTTACAAACATATAGACTGACGAATTAAAAAAAAATTTTAACTTACCTTTTAGTTTAGTAAGGTTATATATAAAAACTAATTGAGTTTGTTGTAAGCAACTACAAAGCCGAAGCAATGTAGAGAGACAGGGGCAACCACAAAGCCAAAGCTAAGTGGAGATACTAGATACCCAACACAAGGTTAAACCATTGTGTGAGTATTTTTAAGTTGTTAATAAACAAAATTTAATTCTAATATAGAACTTTTTAGAAACTTTATAAATTGTTGAAAATTTATTATACCATATTTTGAGAATATAGATTTATAGTTTTTATAACATTTGCATAGTTGTTTATATAATTCGCTGATCGTATAACCTAAATCAAGAAATTCTTCAAATAAAATTTTTATTTTGTAGCCAAAATTTCGCAATTCTTTCTTCTTTCCAATGGACCCATGTCTATTTTCGATCAATCAGTAACAAAGGAGGAACATCGATTTTAAAAATTGAGCGTTATAATAATAATAATAAGAAGAAGAAGGGGATGAATATGGATTTCAAAATTTACCCACGTTCTCTAATTATGGTTGGCGCGGCGCCGCGGGGCTAAATCGCCCCGTGGCGCTCCCGCGCCACCCATGATAGAATTCGGTTTTAATTATGACAGTTACATTTTTTTTAATTTTAAAATTTTGGTGTGATTAATAACCGCTACATTTTTTTAAATTCCACTATATATAGTGAACTCAACTTTGGAAAGCCTTTATGCCACGCGGTATTTATTTATTAATTATTAATTTATTATTTATTTATTATTATTATTATTTATATATTTATTTTATTTATTTCGCATAAAGCAGGATACGCAAGGCCAATGTTACTCAGCACTAATTGAGCAACTAAATACCACATACAACGGTATTAACTTTATCACAATGTAGCATGTCTCAGTCGGGACTCGATCCAAGGACCTTCAGTATGCAAGTCGTGCGTTCTACCACTGCGCCACAACGTCGACAAAACATAAATGATAAAACATACCTTTTATGAGATGGTTTATTTTATTTTTAGACGGGTTTTTTTGGTTCCCCGTTGGTTTGTTCCGGAGGAAGTGGTTACTGTCCCTATTATTTGTGCGGCATAGCGGAAGGAACAGGGAGCTTGTGCGGGAAAAACAACGCGACAGGAGGCTACGACATTAAAAATTTAAACGATTGGATTTTACAAATTCTCACAAATAATGGTATGAGAGTTATTTATATACTTTTGTATTGCCTGTTGAACGTAATAGCAAACTTACCATTATTTAGAATATATAACACAATAGAATATCCGACTGTGTACACTAAATTTTTGACCGAAATTTCGCTACAAAAGTCGCAAAAGTTTCATTTTGTGCGAATTTTTCGCAAGAATCCGCCATTTTCTGCTGGTTTTTCCGGGCAGCGATTTTTAAAAGCAGTTTTTTTTTCGTAAAAATTGCGACTTTCTTTGCACCCAAACATGTTTTTTGCACTGTGATTATTTTTGCAGAACAAAAAAAGACAAGTTGTGAATGTGTGACTTTTAAAGCAATTTTTTGTTTAGAAATTTAGTGTACAATCGGAAATTTTTTGTATTTTATTAGAATACCTTTTACTTAAACTTATAATAAACATAAGCACACACTTACATTGCTGACTGTTCTGAAAATACGCGCAGTTGATGCTATTATTTTTAAATTTAAAAAGTAGTGGTGAAAAAGGGCGAAATAAAACGGGAACTTAAACATACTTAAAAAACTTTTTTAAATAAACCAATAAACCGTGAAAGACTAATATAAAATCTAATATAAAAACCTAATTCAGCCTGTAATAAAATAAATAATAAATGAGAAATTTATTAACCCTTCGGAATTCCTTCCCTTTAAATTCGCAGAAGAGATTTCGCGCCACCGCTGCTCATTGTTAAACTTGGCACCCATCGCGAGCCGGACGCGGAGTTCAACTCAATGAAGCATTGGCGCGCAATACCTTTTGCTAATTTGCAGCGGCTTTCGGACGAAAAAATCCCAAAGTGTAAATAAAACATACATCTTCCTCTAATTCAAATTCGGCATTTTATTTCGTCGTTACTACGGCAAAATGAGCCACAGTTTTTATATAATACTCATGACTGTGACTCATTTTGTATTTCAAATCCTCTGTTTACCAAAGAATGAGTCACAGTCACGTGTATTTTATAATGACAGTGGCTCATTTTGCCGTAGTAAAGACGATTTGCATTTGTTTAAAATTCCAAGTATAATTAAAAAAAAAACGAAAAATAAAAAAAAAGTATAATTAACAATTTGCTTCCAAGAATATCTTTTATTGGAACAGTAAAAAAAGAAGTAGAATAATATTGTTTAATGGTATTAAGTCACAAAAAACTTAAAGTATTTTAAATTTCTTTCAGATTTAAGTCCATGGACTCCAACGGGTGGAGAGGTTAAAGTGCCGGACACGAAAGGATTGATAGACCATCCACTTCAAGGTCACAAAGAAATAGATCTGGGACCGCAATATTCAATTGGACGATCATGAAGTTTTTCGATGAACAAGAAAGAACTGCTCAGCGCTTTAAAAAACAATATAATTTTAAATTAAAACTAAAATTCAAGGTTTTTTGCTTGTTTTTTTTGATCTATTCGAGGTACTATCTATGAATTTTACCTGATTTTTGATTGAACCATATATTTTTCTTTGGGCTAAAAATTTTTAGCTTTGTGCAGTCCGCTAAATATTGGCTAGGAACTGCTTTGAATGTGTTAGCCTATTTTTTTGACGGAAATTAATTTACTTTTTCACAGTGTGTTCTTTTGGTCAAGACAACTGCAACAAAAACTGGGTCTTTAATTTAAAAAAAAACAAAACATGCAAATTTGGTCACAAAAGGTGCAACCAAAAAATTTTGAAATGCCGAAAATAACCACAAAGCGGTGGGTTTTTTGCGAACTGTTTAGCGATCTGGGTTCCCAACAAACTTATACGATTTTTAAATTTTAAAATAAATTGGCAAATATGAAATACTTTTAAAAACTTATATTTCGAAAAAACGCCCAATATTTTAAAATATAGGGTGTTTTTAACACTTTTGACTGGTTAAAAATCATTCAGCGTTTCCTACGTTTTACTGATTTATGAAATTAAATTATTTGTTTACAATTTTCTTGTTTCTTATGTGTCTTAATAAAACTTAAATTTACAGGTAAAAAAGCATATTATTTATGTTTATGGTTACAAAATCGACTAATCAACGTAATGGAGGCAGAAAACGGTACGGGGTATTTAGAGCCACAAACAGCGAACTTGGAGCCATCGAAAATTTTTGGAAGCCTTTAAAAAAAAATTGTTTAGGCTTAGATTTAGGTTTCGCTTAAGCTTAGGTAAACGTTTTAGCGCTTTTTACTTTCGGCTTCAAGTTCCTAACTTACGGCTCCAAGTTTTTTATTTACGGCTCCAAGTTCCTTTTTTTAGCTTCAAGTTCCAGCTTCAAGTTCGCCCGGCTCCATCAACCCTAAACCCATATAACGTGTCTTGGCAGCGTTCCAACTATTCTTTCGGTAGTAAAATCAGAAATGCAATTCTCTTCTTTCTTTCTGCCTAACTAGCGTGTATTTTTTTGCTGCACAAGGCCAAAGGGTGAGCGAGCGAACAGATTTAAATGGTTTGCACCTTTAATTCGGCGCTCGTTCAAATTTACGGTAGGAATTATGCAAATTATTAGAAGGTGAAATTTTATCCGCGCCTTCGTTGGAAACTTCGAGTATTTTAACTTTAATAGTGGACGGATTTTGACAAAATTTATGACAACTAAAAGCTTAGGATTTACATTTCGTTTAATTCCGACAAGTGCTCAGTGAATAAAATTTTTTTTCCCGAAAACCATATAAAATGTGGTTTTTTTAATTTTTTGGTGGTGTGTTTCGAACTTTAAAACAATATTTCAAATTGAAAACGCGTTAAATTACTATATTAGTCCTTTCAAACTTATAAACAAAGTTGTGCCAAATTCTCCCTTTTCAAAAAATATTTTTTTCCTGTTTATTGTAACTTAATTAAGTTTCAAACAGAAGAACAAGGAGTGGTGGATTTAGAATTCACCCACAAAGAAAACACCAAACACTTTAGCAGTCTATTTTTTAGGAAAATAGTTTTATTTATTTTGGTTTTTGTTGCTGGTCGGAATTAAACAAAATTTTAAATTTAAATTTTTAGCTCAATAGTTTTATTTATTTTGGTTTTTGTTGCTGGTCGGAATTAAACAAAATTTTAAATTTAAATTTTTAGCTCAGGGGCTTTTTTCATAAAATTGCTTGTAATTAATTTACAGCTGTAAATTAATAAACGCATAGTTTTCTTTTGTATTTTTAAATAAAAAGTCCATTAATGAAATTTCGTTCATAATTAAAAAAAATTACAAATTCCGTAAAATTTCACAGTTATGTACGTATTTTTCGATCAATAGAATAAAAAGAAATTAAATGCGTTTATTAATTTACAATTACAAAAATCTTTATGAAATAAGCCCCAGGCTTATTTTTTGCAATATATTATTAAAATCTGTTTGTTTTTAAAATAGAGTAACTACAAATCGGTGTCTTAATTTTAAATAGAATACCCATTTTTTAAGATGCCATATTTAGAAACGTTTCAAAAATACTATGAAAATTTTTACTTGTAATCCATCTAAACCAAATACCTTAACTTATCAGAAAGTTTATCATTTTTATTGACTAATTTAAAAAATTGATTTAATGTAAGGTATTGAACCTTTTTACTAATTAAAACTTTAATGGCTCTTTTATATTATTTTTTACTCTGTTTTAAAATTATGTTACATATATGTATATTTGCAGCAATATTTAATGTAATAGAGTATTACTTTATTTGCCAGAATATCATCTTGAATTTAAATTATAATTAAATAATCAATGAAAATTAATATAGTTATATAAGTAACTAAAAAAGCATAATTGTATGCAACAAACAAATAATTTATCAAAATACTGTTTATATCGTTTAAAATACCGTTTATGTCATATTAAAACATCTTTCTAATTTATTGATATTAATATATTACAGGTTTTTTTTTAAACTGCATTTTTTAAAAGAGTGAATAGTTCTTTCATGCGTCTTATCAAAAACTATTTACATAATCATGATCCCAAATTGTTCTAAAAGTTATTATATTCCTAAAGTTATTCCAGAATCTTTATTACTCTAAATCTATCAGCAGATCTTGAGGTTTCCTTTTTCCAAAACCCATTCCGGGAAGTTTGACTCTCTTTCCGAAACCTAGGCCAGGAAGTCCAGCTCGTTTACCAAATCCCATACCAGGCAATTCAGCTCGTTTACCAAACCCCATACCAGGCAGTCTAGCTCTTTTTCCGAAACTCATCGCGGGTAGTGGGGTTCTTTTTCCGAAACTCATTTCGGGAAGTGTGGCTCGTTTGCCAAAACCCATACTCGGAAGTCTGGCCCTCTTTCCGAAAAAGAGGCTTTTCATTCTTTGGTAAGTTTGGTAGCTCACGCGTTTATTCAATTTTGGATAGTCAATTTCGTAAACCAAATCTAAATCATAATAGACCATGAAATTATAATTTTGGTAGATTATTATGTGTTATATTACTACACTAATAATTCACACCTAAAATTTTTAAGGGACTATAAGCTTTACCCTTTCTAAGTTTTGAGAGGTAAAAAGCGTCGAAAAAATTACTTTCAAAGCAATAATACGTTTTCATTTATAAATTTTAATAAATTCGCATACCGTAAATTTACCATTTTGACAGATTTTTTATAAACCTCTTTTAAAATAGGAAACATCCTAAATAAACTAATTCTTTAACTAATATCAGCAATTCATTAATATAAATAAGCAAAAGTTTAAGAAATACAATTATATTTTAACTAAAACTTTAAAGGTCTATAAATTTTTTGCTTCGATTTTTATAATTTTTTTTAATATATAAATCTTTCTTTGTATTCAGCAAT
>JASAMX010006654.1:0-15054 GCA_030248175.1 Microlaimidae sp. YZB2_3
TATAGACTATAGTGTAAAATAATATACTTAAAAATAGTGCCTAAAAAGATAAGGCACAGCCAGATTGTTTTTTTCATGCGAATTCATTTACGTTAATATTGTAAGTATTTTTTATAATTAGTTTTTTTATTTTTTTTTACTTAGCATTGATTATGATCAAATTATACAATCCGCTGTTACAATAAATAAGTTAGTTTTATCAAAAAGGATCTCTTCAAAATTTAATTTAAAATTTAATGCAGTTTAAACGCAGAGCAAAAATCCACAAAATCACAAAGGTACACTTAATTTTGTATAAAAATGTTGATAATCAGAATAACACAAATAAAAAACTTTGCAAAAATACTTTATTCAACATTTATCCAGCTACTTTTGTCCTAATTCTTTGGTGTTTTAGATGGAAAGAGATTATTATTGAATAAAAACTCGGCCAATACTGTACCTGAGTGTACATTTAGTGCTACCAAACGCGGTGCCCGCTTTAACTGTGCTGAAAAAACTCGAAAAAAACAAATCAAATTATTTCGAAGCTCTCGGATAAATGTAACAAATGTCCGGCTACTTACAAGGTAAAAATCAGATTATTTTTTTTTAAATCACAAACATTTAGTCCCATAAAGACCGGTTCGAGCCATAGGTTTGAAACCCTGGATTTATCCATAGTTCTATGCCCTAACTTTTAATGACGATTCAAAAACATTTCGTGCATTACGGCACTGCTATTACAATAAAAAGGCAAAGATGTTACAAGGCAAAGATATTACAATGAAAAAATATTGGCTGGTGAGGGCGAAGTGCCATGGGAGATGGGACATAACCTGGTCACAAATCCTGGTTCATAACTTTGTCCAAAGTGTCTAGACGACAAAAATCAAAAGTTAGGTTTTGAGTATCTTGTGACATTTTTTTTTAATTCGAAAGCCTTTTTGTGCTTTTTTTTAAGAGCGAAATACTAAAAAAACTCAAAAAAAAACCCCAGAAAATTCTATTCAATCACTAGTGATGTATCTAGCTCCGGATCTCCGGCCGGTGGAAGGAGCTCCGTCCCTTAAATAAGCTATTTGAAGCGTAATTAAGCTTGAAATGTATTTTAAACGACACTAGCTGTATTTATATTACTATTTTTATTAATTTAAATATGTTTTTTTAATAATTTTAGTTTACAAAAAATTTTGACAAAATATTTAATGCCATCACTCTTTAATTATTTAATTTAACTTAGTATAAAATAGGGCGGAGCTCCTAGCTCCTAAAAACGATTTTTATTGTTGTGTTTACTGCTCTTATTTGAAAAATAAAGCAGGCTTACAAATTTGAAAATTTGGATTTTTGAGCTTCAATAAATAAAAATTCTGCTGTTTCATTGTGTCATGAGATGTCGTTCTAATCTTTAACTGTCACTGTGTTACGCTTTAAATTGACTCAATATGTTAAGGTTTTATAAATAGTATTTAAATTTGCATCATCAATCGATCAATCGTGACTCGGTTGTTTACCAAAAATTTAAGGCCAATAACTGTCTGTGCTAGACAACCCGTTATTACGGACACAAGCGCAGATTTTGTATAGATTATCAAAACAAAGAAACGTCAACAGAAACAACATTGAAAAATAAAACCTTCGATGCTCTGCAAAAGTCATACATTTCTGTTAACTTTAATTCTATATAACTTTAATTCTATGTAACTTTAATTCTATGTTATATTCTTCACAAAATATTAAAATTAGACACAAATTGTTCATATTAACATTGAAACATTACTGATACGAGTAAATTTAAAGTTAATATTTAAGCGACGTTCTGCGACAAAAAAAGCAACCACAATCTGAAATTTATTGGCACTCAAAGTATAAACTTTAGCTTAAAAAAATAATTCGTAAATAAACTTTACTTTACACTTTTGAAGCTGATCACTGTATGTGAGTTATCAACTTTTGATCCCGTTATTTGTCCATATTACCAAAAATATATAACACAAGAGAATGTCCTACTGTACACTAAATTTTTGACCAAAAATTTTGCGAGAAAAGTCGAACTTTTAAATTTGTGTGCGACTTTTACTGCAAAAATCCGCCATTTCTGCAAGTTTTTCCCGCGCTGCGATTTTTAACACAGTGTTAGTTTTTTTGCAGTGGGGACTGCGACTTCTTTTGCACTCTATGCTGCTTTATTTGCACTGCGATTATTTTCGCACTGTGAGTCTAGCTGCACAACAAATCAAATGCTATACGTAACTGCCATTTATTGGACCAAGCGCAAAATAAATCAAGCGACTGTTGGAAATAATCAGGCGAGTTATTGGCAAATGAACAGTAAATCTTAGTGTCATGAAAAATGTAAAATGAACCCTAACTAAAAACGTTTGAGAAGTTCAATTTTTTTAATGCTTATGCCACTTTTTACAAAGATACACACCCCTCCACCAACCCTTCCTGTTCTATCATGCCTAAAAACTTTTTAATTTAATTCGTATTGGATGTGAGCATAGGATCAAAAATAGACTGGTCCCCCCATGTTTCACTAATTAAAGTGATATCATATTCAGATGAAGCTAAAAGAGCACTTAAAAGGGGCAATTTATTCTTAATACTATGGGCATTAATTAATTTGCATTTTAACCCCGTGCACCCATTTCATTTATCAGACACACTGCCAGATTTGTTGCTTCTCAGTGAAGCCTTTCTATTGTTCACTCTATGAACATTTGCGATCTCAGGCTCGGGCTGCACAGGCGGAAAGACTTCGCGAACAGGTTGGCGGCGTTTCAATGGCTCAGTGTTACTGCCGGTCACCTTAGGTCATCACTGGATGGACCATGAAACTGGCGATGAACCAGAGCGCCGCACATAATAAAAGAAACGATCACAATCAGAATTAAGATCAGTATTTCGCTTATAGAGAAACAAATTCTCTCACGCTCCTTATACATGTAGCTGGTACGAATGTAGACATCTGAAAGGGACTCATGATTCATGAGGGCCCCACTGTTCTCAAGAATAAGGTTACTTTCGAAGGAACAATGGAATCTGGCTTTGAGCAAATGGGGGCTGCGATTGGCAGCAGATTGGCCCAAGCGGAATACCTTGCATGGCTCAGGCTTCTTGAAAGTTGGGAACATGGCTGCCAAGACTTTGTTGACCTTTACGGCGTCATCGGCTTCATTTTTGCTCTCAGGAAGGCGGCGGATCACAACAAATTTTTCATTTTCTCTTTGTTGAGAGGATTCCTGAAAAAGTTTGTGGAACTCTGCACGGGATAGGGGGGCGTTGATTGGTTTCTGCATCCGAGGCGTTGGAGTGGGCGGACGGCGGATCAGTAGAGACGTAGGATTGACGATTTTCTGCATCAAGGGAAACGGCACTCGGGATTTTCTCTTGGGGCTAACGGTCGTCCAACCCGGGTCTTCAGCAACAAGAGGCGGGAAGTTGCTTTCATAGTTCAGGGGATTTTTGGCAGGCGGCTGGGAAAACACAGGGGGCTGGGATGACAAAGTGTTGAGTTGAGAAAGAATGTTGCTGAATTGGGCTCTAGTCTCGGACTGGAATTCTTCCAATTGAGTCATAACCGCCACAACCTTGTCTGTGCATTTGGGGCATTGAGTAGGAATGCGAATGTTTTTGTACAAGATGGGGTTTAGTCCTGGAGCTATGCATTCAACGTGTATCAATCGTTTACACAGATGACAAGAGGGGTTGAAAATCCCTCCATCCTACTGAGTTTTGCAAAGCGGACAAAAAACGAGTTTCCATAGTGTTCAGGCGTAAGACTGGAGGTTGATAATCCAGAAAAGGACTCCTGGGCAGGATTTACCCAGAAAAACGGTAAACTGTCCGCAAAAAGTCGACAAAGTAATCCAGAAAAGTGCTCCTGGGCAGGATTTACCCAGAAAAACGTAAACTGTTCGCAAAAAGTCGACAAAGTTCTGTATTTCATCATGGCTGCGCCCAGTGGCTGGAAATGGCTAGCATTTCATTTAGCTAGGTTTCTTGTTAGGCTGACACAAAAAAACACAAGAGAAACTAGCAAACAAAAAAAACTAAAGTCAGAATAAGCCACTCACCAGCGCCACTATTTCTTCAAAACGTTCGGAATTCTGCAAACAAAATAAAAAATTTACGGAGAAAAAAACGGCTGCCCTGTTCGCGCAATTCTTTCAGCTATTAATATTCCGACATATCACCTTTCCAAATTTCTTCTAGATATCTTTTTTCTTTTTTTCTTTTTAATGATCAGATAACAGAATTAATATTATTCTAAGCATAGTCTATGCATAGTTTAATTCTACTGTTTTCATCATATCTTTTTTTTCGTTTTTTTCTCTTTTTCTATTTTTTTTCTTTTTTTTCCATCAACAACATCCAATCTGCGACTTAATTGCCGCCAATATGAATTACAATTATAAGTAATTATCAATGAACATAGCTATCTGATATGAATTTAGGCTCAAAAAAAGCGCTTATTTAAGTCAGTTTTAAAACTTTTCTTGAATGCATCCAAAGTATCGACAGTTATTTGAGATGGGAGTAGATTGTTCCAAGGTGTAACAACCCTATTTGCAAAAGAAAATTTCCTTGCATTAATTCGGCAGTCTTCCATTGCCAATTTAAATGGATGACCACGGGTGGGCTGCAGGTTAAACTTAAAAAAATCATTGGCTTGCAAATTGTTTAAGCAATGTATAATTTTAAAGCACTCATATAAATCAATTTTGTCTCTTCGATCCTTTAATCCTTCTAAACCTAGGTAATCCAGTCTATGTTCATAACCAACAGGTAACAATTTGCATTTATAAAACAAACGTCTAGTGAAATTTTGTTGCACTTTTTCTAAAATGTTTATATCTTTCTGTAAATAAGGGTTCCAAACTGCACTAGCATACTCCAGAATTGTTCTAACATAGGACTTATATGCTCTGAGAAAATTATTTCTAGAGTTTGAATTGAATGTTCTAAAAATTAGTGATGTCACTCTCATAGCTTTTTTTGCTGTGATTTCACAGTGTTTAGAGAATTTCATATCATGGGATATATAAACACCTAGGTCACGCACCAATTCTGTAGTTGCAAGTACGTTATTACCAAGCTTATATTTACAAATTAACTCTTTGCTATGATTTCGAATATGAAGAACTTCACATTTGTGATTAGATAACTGCAATTGCCAGTCTTGTGACCAGCTATGTATTCTATCTAAATCTTTCTGAAGTCTTAAGTTTTGAATGTGGTAATCTTTAGGTGAAGATTTTACAAACAACTTTATATCATCTGCAAAGAGTCTAATTTGTGAGAACTTAACACAATCAACAATATCATTAATATATACCAAAAATAAAAATGGACCTAAAACAGAACCCTGAGGAACTGAACATTTTACAGGAAATGATTTGGATACTGAGTTATTAATTACAACTTTAATTTCCCGCCCAACTAAAAATTCTTTTATCCATTTTAAAAATTTACCAAAAACACCATATTTTTCTAGCTTATATAACAATTTTTGATGTGACACGGTGTCAAAGGCCTTGGCAAAATCCAAGTAAATGCTATTCTGGCTTATTTCAATGGTAAATTTTGCTTAAAGATTCCTTCTCATTCACCAAAGAAATTTTATCTATCGATTCTTCAGGAAAATTAATATTTATCATTTCATTGTTCACCAATATCCCATTTAGATAACTATTGGTATAGTGTTTCATCAAGTTCTCAACTTGGCACTAACATTGGTCCTCTTTCTCTAACAAATCTCAAAA
This sequence comes from Microlaimidae sp. YZB2_3, assembly GCA_030248175.1. Lineage (NCBI taxonomy): Eukaryota > Metazoa > Nematoda > Chromadorea > Desmodorida > Microlaimidae > Microlaimidae sp. YZB2_3. The sequence continues at coordinate 5,751 of JASAMX010006654.1, forward strand.
GTTTCTTGTTTAATGAATTCTACTGTCGTCAGCTGGATGGTGTATGATGGTATCACCGCTTGGCCCATTGCAAGCTAATGCCTTTTTTGCTTTTCATGAACAAAATTGGATTGCTAAGTATTCCACTGTGTTTTATTTTACCGACGATATGTGGATGATATCTTCCTACTTTTTAAGCATCCGAATCATATCCTCCAGTTTAAGCACTTTATGAACAGCCAGCATCCTTCAATGAAGTTCACAACAGAAGTACCAAACGAAAACTCTTTTTATTTTTTAGATAATTAAATCCAGTCCCTAAATGGACACTTCATCATTTCAATTTTTTGGAAAAGCACCTATACTAATTTTAATAGCTTTATCCCAACTAACTATAAAATTGGTCTTTTTTCAACACTGCTTTTTTGTTCCTACTTTATATGCAGTACATTGAATAATGTTCACACAGAATTCATAAAGCTACGAGACATTTTTAAACGGAATGAATACCCTGATAGAATATTTGATATGTGCATACAACGCTTTTTTGACAAAACTTTTGCTCAACAGGATATGCCTAAAACCGGGTTTGTATCATCGTTTCCCGTGGCTTGTGTTGACCTTACTTGGGTAATTTATCTCTGCAAACTAGAAATAGGATTAGAATTTTGTTTAAGTCTTTACCTCAGGTTAAATGTAGAGTAGTTTTTGTTTGTCAGTTTTTCCAGTTTAAGGATAAAGTTCTGAAGACCTTGATCTCTGGTGTCGTTTACTCTTTCAGTTGTAGTAGGTAAAAATACTACCAGATATGTGGGCAAAACTGTCCGCCATCTTCACACCAGGGATTCAAAACACTTGGGTGTTTCTCCTTTAATTAGAAAACTGACTGCGCACAAGGCGAATTCTGCCGTGTTGGACAACATTTTAGAATGCGGTTATAGTGCCTCCTCCTGGGATATAGCTTTCTCTGTTTTGTATAGGGCCAAATCCGATTTTCATCTCCTTTCTAAAGAGAGCATTCATATATCAAAAAAAAACCTGTTTGTATTATGTCCCTTTCCTTAAAATTGTTTTAGGCACAGAAGTCAAAACCCTCCCATTTAAAAAGAAATTGTTTAGTGTTAAAGACCTTCACAGAGTGATGACCTTATAGAATCATTGTTAGCCAATTAGGGCTTGGGAAAAAATGCGGATCTTTTATCGATTGGATATCCAATTTTTTCCTAAGGGGCCAAGCGGTGATACCATCATACACCATCCAGCTGACGATAGTAGAATTCATTAAACAGAAAAGAAGTGTCCTTTGTTATGACTGTGAGAAGCGTTTTGAGATTTGTTAGAGAAAGAGGACCAATGTTAGTGCCAAGTTGAGAACTTGATGAAACACTATACCAATAGTTATCTAAATGGGATATTGGTGAACAATGAAATGATAAATATTAATTTTCCTGAAGAATCGATAGATAAAATTTCTTTGGTGAATGAGAAGGAATCTTTAAGCAAAATTTACCATTGAAATAAGCCAGAATAGCATTTACTTGGATTTTGCCAAGGCCTTTGACACCGTGTCACATCAAAAATTGTTATATAAGCTAGAAAAATATGGTGTTTTTGGTAAATTTTTAAAATGGATAAAAGAATTTTTAGTTGGGCGGGAAATTAAAGTTGTAATTAATAACTCAGTATCCAAATCATTTCCTGTAAAATGTTCAGTTCCTCAGGGTTCTGTTTTAGGTCCATTTTTATTTTTGGTATATATTAATGATATTGTTGATTGTGTTAAGTTCTCACAAATTAGACTCTTTGCAGATGATATAAAGTTGTTTGTAAAATCTTCACCTAAAGATTACCACATTCAAAACTTAAGACTTCAGAAAGATTTAGATAGAAAACATAGCTGGTCACAAGACTGGCAATTGCAGTTATCTAATCACAAATGTGAAGTTCTTCATATTCGAAATCATAGCAAAGAGTTAATTTGTAAATATAAGCTTGGTAATAACGTACTTGCAACTACAGAATTGGTGCGTGACCTAGGTGTTTATATATCCCATGATATGAAATTCTCTAAACACTGTGAAATCACAGCAAAAAAGCTATGAGAGTGACATCACTAATTTTTAGAACATTCAATTCAAACTCTAGAAATAATTTTCTCAGAGCATATAAGTCCTATGTTAGAACAATTCTGGAGTATGCTAGTGCAGTTTGGAACCCTTATTTACAGAAAGATATAAACATTTTAGAAAAAGTGCAACAAAATTTCACTAGACGTTTGTTTTATAAATGCAAATTGTTACCTGTTGGTTATGAACATAGACTGGATTACCTAGGTTTAGAAGGATTAAAGGATCGAAGAGACAAAATTGATTTATATGAGTGCTTTAAAATTATACATTGCTTAAACAATTTGCAAGCCAATGATTTTTTTAAGTTTAACCTGCAGCCCACCCGTGGTCATCCATTTAAATTGGCAATGGAAGACTGCCGAATTAATGCAAGGAAATTTTCTTTTGCAAATAGGGTTGTTACACCTTGGAACAATCTACTCCCATCTCAAATAACTGTCGATTCTTTGGATGCATTCAAGAAAAGTTTTAAAACTGACTTAAATAAGCGCTTTTTTTGAGCCTAAATTCATATCAGATAGCTATGTTCATTGATAATTACTTATAATTGTAATTCATATTGGCGGCAATTAAGTCGCAGATTGGATGTTGTTGATGGAAAAAAAAGAAAAAAAAATAGAAAAAGAGAAAAAAACGAAAAAAAAGATATGATGAAAACAGTAGAATTAAACTATGCATAGACTATGCTTAGAATAATATTAATTCTGTTATCTGATCATTAAAAAGAAAAAAAGAAAAAAGATATTTTAGAAGAAATTTGGAAAGGTGATATGTCGGAATATTAATAGCTGAAAGAATTGGGCGAACAGGGCAGCCGTTTTTTTCTCTGTAAATTTTTTATTTTGTTTGCAGAATTCCGAACGTTTTGAAGAAATAGTGGCACTGGTGAGTGGCTTATTCTGACTTTAGTTTTTTTTGTTTGCTAGTTTCTCTTGTGTTTTTTTGTGTCAGCCTAACAAGAAACCTAGCTAAATGAAATGCTAGCCATTTCCAGCCACTGGGCGCAGCCATGATGAAATACAGAACTTTGTCGACTTTTTGCGAACAGTTTACGTTTTTCTGGGTAAATCCTGCCCAGGAGCACTTTTCTGGATTACTTTGTCGACTTTTTGCGGACAGTTTACCGTTTTTCTGGGTAAATCCTGCCCAGGAGCCCTTTTCTGGATTATCGACCTCCAGTCTTATGCCTGAACACTATGGAAACTCGTTTTTTGTCCGCTTTGCAAAACTCAGTAGGATGGAGGGATTTTCAACCCCTCTTGTCATCTGTGTAAACGATTGATACACGTTGAATGCATAGCTCCAGGACTAAACCCCATCTTGTACAAAAACATTCGCATTCCTACTCAATGCCCCAAATGCACAGACAAGGTTGTGGCGGTTATGACTCAATTGGAAGAATTCCAGTCCGAGACTAGAGCCCAATTCAGCAACATTCTTTCTCAACTCAACACTTTGTCATCTCAGCCCCCTGTGTTTTCCCAGCCGCCTGCCAAAAATCCCCTGAACTATGAAAGCAACTTCCCGCCTCTTGTTGATGAAGACCCGGGTTGGACGACCGTTAGCCCCAAGAGAAAATCCCGAGTGCCGTTTCCCTTGATGCAGAAAATCGTCAATCCTACGTCTCTACTGATCCGCCGTCCGCCCACTCCAACGCCTCGGATGCAGAAACCAATCAACGTCCCCCTATCCCGTGCAGAGTTCCACAAACTTTTTCAGGAATCCTCTCAACAAAGAGAAAATGAAAAATTTGTTGTGATCCGCCGCCTTCCTGAGAGCAAAAATGAAGCCGATGACGCCGTAAAGGTCAACAAAGTCTTGGCAGCCATGTTCCCAACTTTCAAGAAGCCTGAGCCATGCAAGGTATTCCGCTTGGGCCAATCTGCTGCCAATCGCAGCCCCCATTTGCTCAAAGCCAGATTCCATTGTTCCTTCGAAATTAACCTTATTCTTGAGAACAGTGGGGCCCTCATGAATCATGAGTCCCTTTCAGATGTCTACATTCGTACCAGCTACATGTATAAGGAGCGTGAGAGAATTTGTTTCTCTATAAGCGAAATACTGATCTTAATTCTGATTGTGATCGTTTCTTTTATTATGTGCGGCGCTCTGGTTCATTGCCAGTTTCATGGTCCATCCAGTGATGACCTAAGGTGACCGGCAGTAACACTGAGCCATTGAAACGCCGCCAACCTGTTCGCGAAGTCTTTCCGCCTGTGCAGCCCGAGCCTGAGATCGCAAATGTTCATAGAGTGAACAATAGAAAGGCTTCACTGAGAAGCAACAAATCTGGCAGTGTGTCTGATAAATGAAATGGGTGCACGGGGTTAAAATGCAAATTAATTAATGCCCATAGTATTAAGAATAAATTGCCCCTTTTAAGTGCTCTTTTAGCTTCATCTGAATATGATATCACTTTAATTAGTGAAACATGGGTGGACCAGTCTATTTTTGATCCTATGCTCACATCCAATACAAATTAAATTAAAAAGTTTTTAGGCATGATAGAACAGGAAGGGTTGGTGGAGGGGTGTGTATCTTTGTAAAAAGTGGCATAAGCATTAAAAAAATTGAACTTCTCAAACGTTTTGATTCGCCGTTCATTTTACATTTTTTTCATGACACTAAGATTTACTGTTCATTTGCCAATAACTCGCCTGATTATTTCCAACAGTCGCTTGATTTATTTTGCGCTTGGTCCAATAAATGGCAGTTACGTATAGCATTTGATTTGTTGTGCAGCTAGACTCACAGTGCGAAAATAATCGCAGTGCAAATAAAGCAGCATAGAGTGCAAAAGAAGTCGCAGTCCCCACTGCAAAAAAACTAACACTGTGTTAAAAATCGCAGCGCGGAAAAACTTGCAGAAATGGCGGATTTTTGCAGTAAAAGTCGCACACAAATTTAAAAGTTCGACTTTTCTCGCAAAATTTTGGTCAAAAATTTAGTGTACAGTCGGACATTCTCTTGTGTTATATATTTTTGCTAATATGGACAAATAACGGGATCAAAAGTTGATAACTCACATACAGTGATCAGCTTCAAAAGTGTAAAGTAAAGTTTATTTACGAATTATTTTTTTTAAGCTAAAGTTTATACTTTGAGTTCCAATAAATTTAGATTGTGCTTGCTTTTTTTGTCGCAGGACGTCGCTTAAATGTTAAACTTTAAATTTACTCGTATCAGTAATGTTTCAATGTTAATATGAACAATTTGTGTCTAATTTTAATATTTTGTGAAGAATATAACATAGAATTAAAGTTACATAGAATTAAAGTTACATAGAATTAAAGTTAACAGAAATGTATGACTTTTGCAGAGCATCGAAGTTTTTATTTTTCAATGTTGTTTCTGTTGACGTTTCTTTGTTTTGATAATCTATACAAAATCTGCGCTTGTGTCCGTAATAACGGGTTGTCTAGCACAGACAGTTATTGGCCTTAAATTTTTGGTAAACAACCGAGTCACGATTGATCGATTGATGATGCAAATTTAAATACTATTTATAAAACATTAACATATTGAGTCAATTTAAAGCGTAACACAGTGACAGTTAAAGATTCAAACGACATCTCATGACAAAATAAAACAGCAGAATTTTTATTTATTGAAGCTCAAAAATCCAAATTTTCAAATTTGTAAGCCTGCTTTATTTTTCAAATAAGAGCAGTAAACACAACAATAAAAATCGTTTTTAGGAGCTCAGGAGCTCCGCCCTATTTTTATACTAAGTTAAATTAAATAATTAAAGAGTGATGGCATTAAATATTTTGTAAAAATTTTTTGTAAACTAAAATTATTAAAAAAACATATTTAAATTAATAAAAATAGTAATATAAATACAGCTAGTGTCGTTTAAAATCTATTTCAAGCTTAATTACGCTTCAAATAGCTTATTTAAGGGACGGAGCTCCTTCCGCCGGCCGGAGCTCCGGAGCTAGATACATCACTAGTGATTGAATAGAATTTTCTGGGGTTTTTTTTGAGTTTTTTAGTATTTCGCTCTTAAAAAAAAGCACAAAAAGTTTTTCGAATTAAAAAAATGTCACAAGATACTCAAAACCTAACTTTTGATTTTTGTCGTCTAGACACTTTGGACAAAGTTATGAACCAGGATTTGTGACCAGGTTATGTCCCATCTCCCATGGCACTTCGCCCTCACCAGCCAATATTTTTTCATTGTAATATCTTTGCCTTGTAACATCTTTGCCTTTTTATTGTAATAGCAGTGCCGTAATGCACGAAATGTTTTTGAATCGTCATTAAAAGTTAGGGCATAGAACTATGGATAAATCCCCGGGTTTTAAACCTGTGGCTCGAACCGGTCTTTATGGGACTAAATGTTTGTGATTTAAAAAAAAATAATCTGATTTTTACCTTGTAAGTAGCCGGACATTTGTTACATTTTATCCAAGCTTCGAAATAATTTGATTTGTTTTTTTCGAGTTTTTTCAGCACAGTTAAAGCGGGCACCGCGTTTGGTAGCACTAAATGTACACTCAGGTACAGTATTGGCCATTTTTTATTCAATAATAATCTCTTTCCATCTAAAACACCAAAGAATTAGGACAAAAGTAGCTGGATAAATGTTGAATAAAGTATTTTTGCAAAGTTTTTTATTTGTGTTATTCTGATTATCAACATTTTTATACAAAATTAAGTGTACCTTTGTGATTTTGTGGATTTTTGCTCTGCGTTTAAACTGCATTAAATTTTAAATTAAATTTTGAAGAGATCCTTTTTGATAAAACTAACTTATTTATTGTAACAGCGGATTGTATAATTTGATCATAATCAATGCTAAGTAAAAAAAAAATAAAAAACTAATTATAAAAAATACTTACAATATTAACGTAAATGAATTCGCATGAAAAAAACAATCTGGCTGTGCCTTATCTTTTTAGGCACTATTTTTAAGTATATTATTTTACACTATAGTCTATACAAAAATGATGCGGACTGGCGACAAAACTCGAACTTTGAAATGTTATATATCCATAACGGAGTTTGGAATAAGTGCGGGACGTATATGGAAGCATAGCTTAGACTCTTGGCTATCTTTTGAAAAGGTTAGGAAAAAATGTTTTTCGATGACGTCATCACTACAGCCGATGCGGTGAAAAAAACCTGGTCCCAAAAAAAACAAAACTTTTTTATTAGTACGAGATAAGAACCGCCGCTTGGTATGCTGTTAAAACATACTTTTCTGAGTTTTTTCTGAAAGTTTGAGCGAAATCGGCTCGCTCAATCTTTTTTTATGATGCATTAAATGCGCGCGGTTTTCGCGATTTTGCGCCAATTTTGACCGCGCTAATACACTGTCGGAATTATTTATTTTGTTTTGCTTCCTTCTCGAAGTGTGTACGATATTGATCATATTGTTATATATTAAATGTCCGCCAATTTTTTTCTCGTTCCTACACAATAAAATTTTTTTTCTGGTATGGACCCCCAAAATTTTTTTGGGGTTCCAAAAAAAATGACCTTTTTTGTTTTTGATGTTTTGTTTACAAAACTGCCAAAAATGTATTCTAGGCTCCACAAGCAATCTTTTAAGCATTCGTTTGTGCAAAAAAAACCATTATTGAGCTTATAATAAGCCTATGAACTTTGGGTTGGGCCAATTTGGCATTTTTGGTGATTTTATTGGTTAATGCACGCCACAAGACGTGTGAAGAATAAAAATTTTGACAAAAACTCCAACTAAAACAATGAAATTCCATGATTTCGTTTTAACTTTATAACATAATAGTCTGTTTTTGGTAGAATTACATGGCAAAGCTGGGTCCGCTTCGTTTTAGTCCCGCTTCGTTTTAGTCCCGGAGAAAAATTACTGCGAGCTTCGTTTCAGTCCCGCTTCGTTTTAGTCCCGCTTCGTTTTAGTCCCGCTTCGTTTTAGTCCCGCTTCGTTTTAGTCCCGCTTCGTTTGAGTCCCGCTTCGTTTTAGTCCTGGCGGAAAATGCGTTCATAAACTAGTTCCTGCTACGTTGCTTCGTTTCAGTCCCGGAAAAAAACGCTGCGAGCTTCATTTCAGTCTTGGCGAAAAATCCGCGCAAGTCATTTTTCCGCAATATTTGGTTTTATACAAAGACCTTTGTACTACAATTTTCTATTTGATTCGTTTAGCATTGATTTAACAATTTTAGGATTTTTTTATTTATTTAAACTATTTTTAGTTTTTTAACCTTTTTTACCTTTTAATTTTTTTGTTTCGGAGGTAAATAATGCATTTAAAATTTCGCATGATTTTAAATTAAGGTGTGTCTTGGAATTACTGAATTACTAAACAAAATTTTGATTAATTTTAAAATACATGTATTCTAGTCAATCTAAGACAAAGCCAAAAGCTTAAATTAAAAATTTTGTTCAAAATCAACCAGTAATAAACAAATAGGCATATTTTTCCAAAAAACGGCTACACTGGACACTTAAAAAACCAGTCTCTGGAAAAATACCCCTTCCGAAAAAAAACTACTTTCAAAATAAAAATCACTCTCTAAAAAGACAGTTTTGTGGACATTTAAAAAAATTATACTCTCCCATTGTTTAACACAATTCTTGTGTTTTTCGTTTGAACCAAAAATAAGTTTAGACAAACTAAAATAGCTATTCAACTTATCTTAAAATATTGGTTTTTATAATTCGAAACCTTTGATTGCTTATAAAACAATTCACAGACGAAATAAAAAAACTACACCGCAGTCGAATTTTTTAAAGAAATGTCCTATTAATTTATTACTGTTCAAAATAAAGCGAAATTAAAAAAATAAGGTTTTCAATAATTTTAGTTTATAGTTTTAATTTTTTTTTTTTTAAGTTTTTTTTTAAATTTGTAGTTCCTTTTAAAATCTGTAGTTTTGCGCAATGCTTCTTAAATAGTCCCAGTATGTTCGGTTTTCATAATCTTGGACGATCGTCAGGATCCTTTCGTGAAGTTTTTATCATCATAATCAAGTTTTTATGGATCATAAAAAAGCAAACAGAATAGTTTTTTAACATAAATAAAGCTAATATACATAAGTTTTAAATCGCTCATTTAATGGTTGGAGCTGCGGAGATATCTTTGTCTTAAATGGCCGGAGCTCCAGAGCATAATATTGGAGGTTCGGAACACATACATATATTTATGTATATAAAAGTGTTCTTTCGTATTTTTTTTACGAGTATATACGTAACTGAACGAAGTATACGTACAT
>JASAMX010006658.1:0-30745 GCA_030248175.1 Microlaimidae sp. YZB2_3
CTCGTTTTATTGCCCCCCCCCGCCAAAAAATGAAATAGTACCGAAAAATATGACGCAATTTTTGACATATGATAAAGCCAACATCGCGCAATTTTTTCAGTTTTTATCCTATTTCAAATTATTTTAATCCATTTTATAACTATTGTTACCATATTTTTGCTTGTTTTGTCCTTTTTTTCCTTTCCCCTTCTTTTCTTTTCTCCATTTTTTCCCCTGCTTGCTCCCCCCCCCCCCCGTTTAAAAAAAATTGCCCCCGTGCCCCCTCGTTTTGATAATGCCACCCCAATAAAACCCCCGATGGTAAATGATAGTGCATAGGTCTGATGATTAATGTTTTGATTTATTGACAATTTATCCATTGGTTTAAGGTGCAGCGGTGGGGAGAGCAGCGCTTCCTCGGCTACGGACGGTAACAGCAATGATAGCTCCGGGAGGCGAGCACCGCGACTTGATCGACGACGAAATCCGCGATCAACCGCACCTGGTCTGGATCACCGGGAGACCCGCCCTCATCTTCCCCGGACAGAGCCTTTTCAGAGCAAAGCCAGCAGCGCAACTGCATCAAATTCGGCCAGCCTTAATTTTGGCCAACGGTTCTCTTTTTTTCATGTGCAAAATTATGAAATGAACTGCGTATGGCTAGACAGATCGTCATGTATTTAATAGTCATGCGCAGTTCTTTTCATAACATTGCGCATGACAAAAATAACAACCGGTGGCCGAAATTAAGGCTTGCCGAATGTATTACCCTATCCTATAAGCAAGCGTTTTAGTCTATTTACAAGAATGTTTGAGCCGGTTTCAGTGTGTGGCTTGGACTCTTCGACAGGCGGGCAAATAGCACGGGACCGGGGACTGAACTGTTTCACTCTCCCCATAAGTTTGGAAGAGGATAAAACTCATTTTGAAAATACTATTGTTTGCATTTTTTTGAAATTATGGCGCTGTTATTATACTGTTATTCTCTGGAAATAAGAGACTGATGTAGGTAGGTAAACCGTAAGCGTGATACCTGTTCATTTTCAGTTTATATAACACACTTCTTTTGAAATGATTGGGGTCTGGATTTTATTTAAGGTAGAACTTCACAGTTTTTTTGACGACAGATCTTTTTCAATTACATCTTACTATACGTAGTTTGACCTGCTGATTCAATTTTTCACATTCATTTTTCTGTAAAAAAATGTTATCGTCCACAATCATCTAATAACATCAATAAAATACATGTCAAAAATACAAAACAGTAATAAAGTTTATTACCAAAAATATTCTATTTTTTCATTTTCTATTTAGCGTATCTTAAATAATAAAACATTTTTTTAATTTAAAAAGCTAAAAAATAAAAAAAAAATTTTTTCGGCGTTAAAAATATGGTCGAACCCATGGATCCGAGCGCGACGTACTAACCACTCGGCTACTGGGTCCTCTGGGATTTTCAATTAAAAGGAGCTTTTAAAGGAATGGTTCAAAATGTAGTTTCTCGGCGTCAATTAAAAAAATCCTGAGATCATTTTGAACCCAAACCACCTCTGAAAGTTGCCCCCTACATTACCCTAATTTATTATAAAATTCCGCCCAAAAATAACGGATCAATTTTTTTAAAAGGACTTATTGTGGGTTTTAAGGTAGAATCCATGGACATCTGTTGCAAACTGGACAAAGTTTTCGGTGATGTTTTTATAACCACTGGATAGCACACATTCTTAACTTTTTATAGCACCCCACTTTTGTTGGCCAAAAATTAATATTTATAATGATATGCGACTTGTAGTCCAAGTGGTCAAAACTGTAAAGTTCTACCTTAAGGATAAATTTTTTGTGTTGGATTGGAGAACGATCGATTTTTTTTGGAATCCAAATATTTGTGTTAAATTGAGGTATACTGATGCATGTTGGAAATCTAGTTTTTTTTAAGTTTATTGATTATTTACTACGTCGGAGCTCTGAAAAAACAAAGTCTGTAGGACATCGCTTACAATTTTTTTAGCTTCTTGTGTTTAATTTAGGAGGATGAGCCATGAGAACGGGAAGAAGGTAGGGTACAAAAAATAGAACAGAACTCGAGTTCCGAGAACTGCGCCCGAAGCTTCAACAAAACAAAGCTCCGGAGAAGACCAGTAAACAATATTAGTAGCATACATGAGCATAGGAGGGGATAGGAAACCCCGAGTACCCCGCCCACGCCTTGCCTCGGTATTTCGGACCCGACCCTGGAAAAAATCTAGGCGCCCCCTCCAAAATTTTTAAATTTTCACACCTTACCCCTCCACACTGAAAATTCAGAATCGACCCCCCTTCCGATCCAAATTAATACGTATGAATTTAGGTCAAAATTTACTGTCACAAACACGCTTGTGCGGTAAAAAACAGTACTTTTGTACTCTTTTTATACATAAATAGCCTATTTTAGTGTATAAAATTATATTTTAGGGCTAAAAAACTTAAATAAATGAATGATTTAATGTGAATTTTTTTGGAAACCGTACCCCCTCTGACCCCCCTATGGATTTCAAACTGGTCTACTCCGGGTCAACCCCCTCCTAAAAAGCTACGGAGGATACGGACCCCTCTCCTAGCTTTCATAGGGCCATTTACCCGGGGTAGCTACTCCCTCTAGCTTGCCGGTCCATGCTCATGTTTGATTAGTAGGTTTTTTTTAATTTAGGAGGATGAGAACGGGGACACTGTGGGTCCGGTGCGGCGGCGCTCCCTAAAGCACCAGCGCGGTAGTCGCATGCGGGACAGTCTCGTGTCCACCTGCAGCAGTCTGGACGGGGAATGCCTCGCGGACCTTACCACTAGACAGCTGCTCGGAGATGGACACAAGCGTAATAGATCTAGGAGCAGCGGCCGACCCAGCCTCACCCGCAAGGAGGAGCTGGAGCAACAGGTAAAACTCGTGTTTGCTTCCCTGTATAGATGAAACTAAGGGAGGGTGTGTTCCACTTCCACCCCCCCCCACCAGCTTTGAAATTTCAAGGGGCTTTCTTAAAAAAAATTCCGGGGGCCCTTGCTGCCACCTAAATTTCCTAGTTTTGGCCGTTTTCCCCTTTTGAATTTGTAATCTGATATCTGACCTCTCCCCTTCATCCTTTCGAGAATATTAGGTTCTATTTTTATTATAAATTTTTCAGCAAAGAAACGTTATTTTTGAACAAAAGTCAATATTTTTTACTCCATTTTCATAAAGACCTTTTTTTATTCAATAAAATGTAGTATTATTCTTTAAAAACTACAATTGATGGTTTAAAAGTATTTTGTTTAAAATATAGGACCCCCTTGCCCCTTTTTAGATTTCAAATAAATTTTCCATCCCGGTCGAACGACTTCCCAAAAAACAGGGAGGCGAGGGGTGGAACCTCTACCCCCCTTCCCCCTAAGAACCCCTCCTAGATTTTAAAATACCATTTACCGGTAAAGACTGTTCCAAAAATTATTTCCATTTTCATGTATGTTTGTCTCTATGTTGCCTTATTGTTATGTTGTTGTTTATCTAGTTAGCTGTTTAGAAAGATGGGCACCCAGCCATACATCGGCAAGTTGGTCCGGAGTGGGGGGGGGAGCAAGCAGGGGAAAAATGAGAAAAGGAGAAAAAAAGAAGGGAAAAGGGAAAAAAGGGACAAAAAAGCAAAAATATGGTAACAATAGGTCTAAAATGGCTTAAAATACATTGAAATAGGCTAAAAACTGCAAAAAATTCGCGATGATGGCGTTATCATATGTCAAAAATAGCGTCATAATTTTGGGGTCCTATTTCATTTTTTGGGGGAGGGGGGGAATAAAACGGGGGGACAAAATTTTTAATGAAGCGGGGAAGGGGAATTTGGATACGGCCGTACCGGACCGAGTCCAAGCATAGGTGGGCAGCCTTCCGGATTTTGGGGGGGGTGTTCTGAAAAATTTTTGGGGTATACCTCAAATACCTCATTTTTAGCGTTTTTAGTACTGGGACCCCCAAATTTGGGGAGGGGGTGTAGGGGGTACCCCCAAATTTTAGGGGGGTGTCGGCTATAATCGGGATTTTTTTGGGGGAAGGGGTATACGTATAACCCCCCCCTCCCCACCTATGATTCAAAGGGAGATCCGGCTGGACCGGATCTGTACTAAATATTTCAAACTCAATACTATTGTCTAGTAATGAAATAAAATAATAAATAGGTATTGTATTGGCTTAAAAAGGTACTGTATCCGGCCGGAGCGAATCGGATATCTGGTCGGGCCCTACTGTTCTTGTTGAAACATAAATCCATTCTATCTCGTTTGTATATAGTTTCAAACAACACAAAAAAACATTTGTGTTTACTTTTTGTAAAATTTATTACTATTAGTTTATTTTTATTATTAATGTTAGAATTAGGGGGGAGTGTGCCAAAATTTTTTTGGGGTATACCTCAAATACTCCATTTTTAGCGTTTATAGTACTGGGACCCCCTAAATTTTAGGGGGTGTCCGGTCCGGGGTACGCTCAAATTTTAGGAGGGGGGGGGGTGTCGGCTATAGTCAGGATTTTTGCGGGGGAATAACCCTCCACCAACCCCCCCTGCCCACCTATGATTAGTGATGTTCGGAGCTTCACTTTTTGGTGCTCTGAAGCAACTTCCGGAGCTCCGCCCTATTTTTTAATTATTTTGATTTTTGATGAATAATTAAATAGTATTGTTATAAATTATTTTGCCAGAGAATTTTTTAAAACCAATTCCAATATTATTTAAAACAATAAGAATAGTCTTGAAAACGCAAGTAAAATAATTTATTTTTTTTGAGCCGGGGTGCGCCAACTATCATAGGTGGGCAGGGGGGGCGGCGGTTGGGGGGTTATACCCCCTCAAAAAATCCCGATTATAGCCTACACCCTCCCCCCCTCCCTAAAATTTGGGGGGTCCCAGTACTAAAAACGCTAAAAATGGGGTATTTGAGGTATACCCATAGATGAACAAGGGGGGTTAGGGTGGGTTCCACCTTAGCCTCGAAATTTTGGGCTCCCCCCCCCTAGAAAAAAATCCAGGGGGCCCTCCCCTCCCCCCAAAGTTTCGAATTTTTTACCCCTGACCCCCCTCTAGATTTTGAAATCTGACCCCCCCCCCTCTCCCCTCTCGAGAAAATTTTAAGTTCTTTTTTTATACTAAATTTTCTTCCAAAAACGTTGTTTTTTTTTACACAAATTCATGTTTTTACACCCTTTTTATACCTGAATATCGCTTTTTATTCAATAAAAAGTAATATTATCTTATAAAAAAACTATTATTAAACCTTTAATGGTTTAAAAGTATTTTGCTTCGGAAATTGGACCCCACCTGACCCCCTCTAGGTATCAAAATCTTCCACCCTGGGTCGACCCCCCCTAGAAAGTTAGGGGGGTTCCTCCTAGATTTTGAAATGTCATTTACCCGGGGTAAACATTCCCCCTCTGGCTTTTTGACCGTGTTCATCTATGGGTATACCCCAAAACATTTTGGGCACATCCCTCAAATTTCGGGGGTCGGGTATACCCCCAAAATCCGGGAGGCTGCCCACCTATGCCAACTATGGATATTTTTATTCTGTTTTATATGTCTGGAGCTCCGGAATATGATATAGAAAAGTAGGAACATTGCTAGTATTATTATTTTAATATCTTTTGACGACGAACAAAAATAAAATTTATTATATTTTTTTATTCGAAATCAATTCTTCATACCTCACTCCGGAATCTGTCATGTGATTTTTAGCGGGCGACGTTTTCTGCGTTAAAGATTCCACTATGGTAGTCACCGAGGGTGTCAGAACATCCGTGGGACGCAAAATCACTTTATCTGGTGAGACAACGCTTGACACCGGAGACGCAATCATAGTTCTAAAAAATATTATAACCACGAAATAACATAGGAAAACCTGTTTAGTGGTATTTCTTAAATACCACCACCCCTACATACTAAAGATTTTTATTTTCTTGACAAACCTCTCCTAAAAACAAGCAAGCAAAAAACAGAGACATTATTATGTGATATTAAAACAAAACAAGAAAATATTACTTCCATATTCCTCAAAAATTCATTATCATATTAACTTGTGAGTATTAAGATTGGTACTATTTAAGAACAAACTATTAAATTATAATTTAAAACTTTCGTTAAAACACCAAACGACGGCAGCGATTTTATGAAGTTTGTCCAACCTTTTCTTCCTTCACTTCGTGTTTTTAGCGAAAAAATCGAGGATTTTTTGTACGAGAAACGCAATATCTCGACAAATACTGCACCAATTTTAACGATCAAAGTATCAAATTAAAGTAGAAAGTAGCCGCTTTCTTTGAGTGCATAATTTTTGTAACTTAAATTGTTATACCCATTGACAAATTTTTCACCTACAGAATTGTCAAAAAACCACTTTTGGGGAGTAATAACTCCTGAACCACTGGAGATATTTTGTTGAAAAAATTTTTGTGGGCTAATGGGGGCAGGGGTAAGGTTTACACAAAAAATTATCAAAATCGAAGAAAAAAAAGTTTGCCTCCGCACCGCACCTTTAAGGAAACTAAGATTTGTTGCTTATGGTTAAGGTTGTTAATGAGTTTTAAGATAAACTTCATGAGTTAATAGTTTGAGTTTAATGGTCTGTTAACGAAGATTGCCATTTACGATTTTTCTTTTAACTACTCGAAATAATTTAACGCCTTAACGCCAAGGGTTACAGAACAATTTTGAACACGCGATTTTGTTAAAAACAGCAAAAAAACACATCGCTATTCTACATTTGACAAAAATAATCAAAAAACTTAAATCAAAAATATAAGTGCATTTCTCGTAGTGCCGCTTTAATATTCTATATTTTTGATTTTACACTAAAAAAGATAATATTTTGAAAATGAACTCTTTCTGAGCAAAAATCCAGAGAATAAAATTTTATTGAAGTTTTTTTAATTTTAAAAGTAGGCGTTAACCTTATGCAAACAAATAAACACGTATTATCTACATACTTTCGATCGAGCACGCAGAAAAATTCGAACAATTCCGTAAACGACACGAGATTCAATTTAAAATGGTTTAGTCAGTGTTTTAAAATCATTAAAACACTTTTTTTTTCGCTATTTAATCACTTAAATACAATCTGCAATGCAATCCTGTTCTTATTCGGAAAAACGTTTTTCGCCAATCTAAAACGTTTATAAAACGCTGAAAAAGTAATAAATACATAAATGTTGTTTCATCCGCCGGCTGGCACTATTCATGTAATTGAAATTCGGCTGTAAACCGCTGCCAGCTGTTTAACATCCTACAAATATACTTAATATACATAGGACAGAATAAATCAAAACCGTTATAAAATTAACGTAACTATGACGTGTTCTACAATCCTCTAATCGCGAAACTGCCAAAAAGTATTGATTCACAGTAAATAACTAGAAAATCCTCGTGCGTGTTATTTTGGAAAATGGATGCTTAATTAAAAACAAGTCATAGGCACGTTTAACTTAGGCTAGTTTTGTCGTATTTTATTTAGTAGTCCCCGTTAATTCAAAATCAGTCACATCACAATTGGCACAAAATACACGAGCGTCTGTGACATTCTAAAAAACACGATAAATACAAACATAAAGAGTCCCAGTTAACGTGAATTTCATACTGATTGCGACCATAGATCACCGACCTTCGACGGCTCAGGGGGGGGGGGGTCCACACCCCGGGGTGTGGAGGTTTTTGACCTCCCGGGGGGGGGGGTGACACCCCGGGGTGTTTTTTTTTTAAAAAAAGGACCCGGGGGTGCTTGGGGTGTTTTTACCAATTTTTTCACCAAAATTGACAATTTTTTGACGAAATTTGACCATTTTTAAGCATTTTTTGGGATTGTCGGGTGGGGGGGTGGTCAAAAATGGGCCTTAGGGGGGGTCAGGGGTTCAAGGGGTCGAAGGGGGGGGGGAGGGGTCAAAAATGGGCCTTAGGGGGGGTAGGTCTCAGAGGCCGTAGGGGGGGGGGGCCCCCGACCCCCCCCCCCCCCCTTCGGTGACCTATGATTGCGACTCATTCTATTATAGTAGCGGTTTATGTATTTTATTCAGGTACGCGTTTGTTTGGTGTAACTGTCCTGCTAAATGATTGATGTTCTAATAAATTACGATTGTAAGTTGTCTAAGTGAGTAGAAAAGTAAAAAAATGCGCAAAAGCAAAAAAACCTAATTAAGTATTTTTTCCAATGTACAGGGAGAAGGAGACTATAGCTAAAAAAATACTCGCAGCTGTCAAAGTCAGTGTATTTTTTTCACCTTTTAGTTTCATAATTGCCACAGTATATTGAATCGATATAACGAAATATAACCATTTTAAAAAAACAATTTCGGTCGTTGGTCTTTGCTCGCGTACTGCAAGAATGTAAATGAATTTACAATTTCACAGCACGAAGAAAAAAAAGTTGGAAAAGTGCCAAGACAGGGTTTTTTCTCGTATTACAAAAACGCCGTAACTACGACTACTATACTAGCCTAAGTACGGTTTTCGACTTACGAACTCTTAGTAGATTTCTAAAAAAAATAAATTTCTACGAAAAATATATAAGCATCAACTTTTTTCCCACTTTTTTGAGTTAATCCCTTTTTTACCAAACGTGCGTGATCGCTTTTAAACTGAAAAGAAAATTGGAAAGAAAAACCCATGATAATTCGTCTCAGCGTGCAGGGTGTGCCTTGTATTTTAATACTCACACAGTACATTGCTCTGACTTTTACATTATATAGATATAGCTAGTTATACTTTTCCGTTAGCGAGATATGACGATTGATGATCACTCTGTCACACCTTTGTCAATCATGTAAAATAAGTTTTATAAAACTCGGTTTATACACCGTTATAGTAAAAATAAAACTTATAATCGAAGAAGAATATGAATATGAAAGTAATTATGATCTAGGTAAAACCTTGCAAAGTATGCAAAATCAGAAGCAGTAATTAAAAAACTAATAATTTTTAATAAAAATCCTCACTTGTCAGTGGTTTCGTCCGTGCTGCTGTCCGCCTGATCCGCGCTTGCGTCCCTCAAATCCTCCGCTCCATTTTCCATCTGACCGTTGGAGGATCCGCCACCGAGGTTTGTCCGCTCATCCGTATGTTGGTTCTTAGAACTTCTGGAATTCTTTTCACCCAGCTGGATCGTCTGCTCGACCACGTAGACTTCCAAAGGTCGCGGATGAGCGCCTGTCCCGCTTTCTTCCGCCTCCTTTACCGACTGTAGGTGCGCATCCCCACCCTCATTTGGTCCTTCGCTCGGTTTGGTTTTCATTTCCGGTCCGGCGGCGCGGGGTTTCGCGTCCCTGCTTCCTTCGGTCCCCATGCTGCTGCCCATTTTGGAGACTGGCTTCTCGGAATTTTCTCTTCTCGCTTTCTCAGAAACCAACTTCTCGGTAACAATATGACTCACCTTATCACAACTGGACACTTTTGAAGCAGCACCTACTTTCGCCGGAAAACATATGACGACGCTTTCTTCCCCCTTTTCGTCATTCGTCGCTACAGAGGGAATCGTCCGTTTGTCCGTTCGCTCGATTACCTTTTTTTCGCGATTCTCGTCGCTCTTTTCTTTTTCCTGTAGTACTACATTTTTTCCATCACTACTACTAACATCTCCACTACTACCGATAGGAATTGCAGAATCAGCGCTGCCAGCCGGGGAGGAGCTGAACAAATTCCGACGCTTAGTAAAAGCTGCCAGCTGGCGCTCTTTGTTCGCCGCAGTCGGCTCTTTCAAGCCTGAAGACGCCGTCCGCTGACTGTACGCCGTCGTTGCTCCAGCTGCCCCCAACACGTTTGACTTAGGTATCCTGTTTTCGCTGTCTTCTGACACATCATTAGCTTTTCTTCCATTAGTTCCGCCGCCTTCTGATATGTCATTATTGGGCTTTCCTTTATCCTCCTCAGGAACAGTTTCTTGAAGTTGTTTTAGGCGAGCCGCGGCGGCGGTGGACCTTCGCTGACCGTCCGTAGCCAGCGGAGAGACGGCGGGCGCTTGCCGGCGCTTCCACGAGCCTCCCGGAGGAGTGGCGCCAACCGGGTCGGGCCGGGTCGTTCCCGACGGCCTCTTCGGGGTGGGCGGCAGTTCCACGGCTGGGCTGTTGTCCACGGTAGACGGCTCGCTTTCTGCCAGCGGGGCTGCGAATGCGAAAACTCCCATTTTTCCTGTCACTGCTCCTTTTTCCACTGCCCCCTTTTGTGTGCTGGAGCTTGACGGGGTGACAAGGCAGGTAGGTCGGGCAGGACCGGTAGAGATCTTATTTGGCGGAAAGGTGGGACTGCTCATGATACTGCTGGTGGGCACCTCGGCGTGAGAATTCTTGATAATCAGAGTTGGGCTTTTCTTTGGCAGGAGTTTGGGGCTGGGACGGGGGAGAAGCGTCCGCCGCTGCTTTTTCCCCTCTTCTTTTTCCTTCTTCGCAGTCTCTTTTTCCTCCTTATCAACGTTGGCGCCTCGCCCAGCCTTCTTTCCTAAATGAAACAATCTACCTTTCCAATTTTCCTGCTGCTGCTGCTGACCCCCGCTCTGTTCCGCCGCACCATTTTTCCCGCTCGTTTTCCCCGGGGAATTTTTCACGTTGGCGTTAATGTCCACCGGTTGGCAACGCTCTCTGGACTTTTCTCTGGTTCCCGACCCCGCTGTCAAATTTCTATTTTCATCCTCGAAGCTGATCCGTTTTCCCAGCGAGGGTTTCCTTCCCTCCACACTATGCGGGGCCCGATCCCCTCCAGTAGCGACCACGCCCCTTTTGGTACCAAAAGGGGCCGTGGCTTGTTGCTGTTGAGCCTCGCTGTTGAGCTTTTCCAAACTGAGCAGGGATCCGGGTCCGCTGTCGTCCCCGCCGCTGGAGCTGCTCTGGCTGCTGCTGCTGGAACAGCCGCCCCCCACGTCCCCAGGGCGGAGCTTCCGGAGAGTGGAGCGGATTTTGGATCGGGCGTTGGCGATAAATGGGCTCTTTGGCGTGCTCGGTTTGACCGGGAAAGACGGCGGGGAATTCACGACGGACACGTGACTCACTTGTATGGGTGGGGCACTGGCGCGGAGCGGCTGCCCGTTAGCCCGATTACTCAGGATAGACCTGAGAGGGGCGTGGTGGTCCGTTTGCTCCGCCCCGGTCACAAAGCCGGGCGAGGGGAGGCGGAGTGGAGCGCCGGGAGGGTAGGGATTGGTGGGCGTGGCCACAGTGCTGCCGGGCGCCGATTGGCTCCCGCTGGTCCGAAGGCTCTCGCTACTTTTACTTTCCGGAATGGTAGGGATGGCCCGGTTGAGCGGGGGGCGGCGCCCCGGAGTCAAAAGGGCGCCACCGCCCCCAGCCCCGCCACCCCAACCGCCGGAAATTTCCTCGAAAACCGGCCGACCCGGCGGCAAGACGAAAGTGGAATGAGTCCGCGGGTAAGGATAGGCCCCGCTGCGGGCGCTTTGAGTAGCCATCAGGGCCTTCTTCCACAGGCGCAAACGTGGCACCGGCAAAGGTCCCGGTTTGGTGCTAAAATAGAAACAATATAATATTTACATTTACTTACGAAGAACTCCCGTAGATATCTTTATATTATAAATAGGTGCGTGGGGTAACCTTATACCATGACATAATAATGAGTCAGAATCGTCGTAAAATAATAGTAGAAACTTGTGACCTTTTTATCTTTTACCTAACACACACAAATAATATAAACGTTTTGAGTCAAAATTACTTTGATTTTATAATGATTGTGACTGGTTGTGTTTGAGTGTCGTAGTAGCGACGATTAACAAGCTTAAATAAGTAAATTAAAGAAACATTAATTTTTAACTTGAAATAACACAATAATAATTTTTAGCCACAATAATAACCAAAAACAGAATCAGCATGGTACTAAAAAAGCTTTTTTGCACTCAGCGCTAGATCACAAAATACTTTCTTATTCTTACAAACTTTAATTGATCATTCTTTTGACTTTTTCGAAATTTTTGCGCAGCTTTATGTAATACATTTTTAAACCTGAAATTTTTAAACCGAATCTTCCCTGTTTCCAAAATTTTAGCTACGCCCCTGACCCTCTGGCTAATTTTTATAATATTATGTGCTTACCCAGATTTATTTGGAGATAAATTTTCACATTCGAATAATAGCATAATGCATATATTTCATCAAAATCGGAAAAATACAATCACTTTCCCCCTCTAAAACTTCGAAATCGTACCCCACCCTGGCCCAGTCACTCACCGTCACCTCCCCTCTTAATTTGGGATGGTCCCAGTATTAAAAACACTCCACCTTCAGAATTTTTGAATTACCCTTACCCACCTCCCTTCAAAAAAATAAATCCGCGACAATGCTAACCTATAAAAAAATAAATTAATTTATTAGCATATAGTTTTACTACTTATTATATTAAATTAAAATAAGAACATTGAACATTTTTTCCTATTTTTTAAATTTGGAATTCTTCCCAATGCAACGTTTTTATCAAAATTAATTAAGCAGACTTGTGCACTGCCCCCGGGTTTTATTGGGGGTGGGAGGCAATTCCAAAACGGGGGGGGCGGGGCATGGGGCAACTTTTTTGAAACGGGGGGAATAAAACGAGGGAGGAACAAGCAGGGGAGAAAGAGAAAAAAGGAAAAAAAAGAGAAAAAGTAAATTAGAAAAAAAGGGACAAAAAAGGCGAAATCTAAGTAAAAATATGTCTAAAATGGCTTAAAAACCATTGAAATAGGCTAACAAACAACTGCGAAAAATTGGCGATGATGGCTTCATAATAATCATAGATGTTTTTTTTTGGGGGGGGCAAAGGGGTCCACCCCCCAGACCTGTGCACTGCCCCCGGGGTTATAATGGGAGGGAATTGCAAAACGGGGGGGACACGGAGGGCAACTTTTTTGAAACGGGGGGGGGGCATAAAACGGGGGGGGGCAAGCAAGGGGAAAGAAAAAAAAGAGAAAAAAGGAGAAAAAAGAGAAAACAAGAAAGGAAAAGGGAAAAAAGGGACAAAAAAGCGAAAATAAGGTAAACATAGGTCTAAAATGGCTTAAAATGCATTGAAATAGGCTAAAAACCGCAAAAATTTGCAATGATGGCGTCATCATAGATGAACAAGGGGGGGAGGGTTAGGGTGGGGTCCATACATGGGCACGGGGGGGGAGGGTTGGGGGGAGGTTAACCCCCCCCCCCCCCAAAGTCTGAGAAGGGGGGTTTAACCCCCCCCCCCCCACTCAGAAGTGGGGGGGGGGGGGAGAAAAAGTTAACCCCCCCCCCAATTTTGGAAAAATGAAGAAAAAAAATGTCTTTAAAATGACTTCTAACTGCCTCCAAACTTAAGTTTTGAGGTCCAAATGAATGTTTTAAGCAATAAAAAGCTCAAAAATGCAGTAAAAAGGGCTTTTTGACCTTAAATTAGCGTTTTTTACCTATTTTTCCTTCAAAATCGAAAAACGATATGGGTAAAATGCACTCCAGAAAAAAAACCATATGGGTATTTTGCGTTTCTCGGATTTTAATCCCCCTAATTCGGGGTTTAACCCCCGCCCCCCAACTCCGGACCAACTTTCCCATGTATGGTGGGGTCCACCCTCCCTAGTCTCGAAATTTTGGGCCCCCCCTAGAAAAAATCCAGGGGGCCCTCCCCTCCCCCAAAATTTTCGAATTTTTTACCCCTGATTCCCCCTCTAGATTTTGAAATCTGATCCCCCCCTCTCGAGAAAAATTTAAGTACTTTTTTATACTAAATTTTCTTCCAAAAACGTGAATTTTTTACACAAATTCATGTTTTTACACCCTTTATATACCTGAATATCGCTTTTTATTCAACAAAAAGTAGTATTATCTTATAAAAAAACTATTATTAAACCTTTAATAGTTTAAAAGCATTTTGCTTCGGAAATTGGACCCCACCTGACCCCCCTCTAGGTTTCAAAATCTTTCACCCTGGGTCGACCCCCCTTCAAAGCTAGGGGGGGTTCGACGCCCTCCCCTAGGACCCCCCTCCCTCCTAGATTTTGAAATGTCATTTACCCGGGGTAAACACCCCCCTCTGGCTTTTTGACAGTGTTCATCTATGGGCGTCATAATAGGTAAAAAATGGCGTCATATTTTTTGGGTACTTTTTCATTTTTCCGCGGGGGGGTGGACAATAAAGCGGGGGGGGGGGGGCAATAAAGCGGGGGGGGGGCAAATCCTCCAATAAACCGGGGGGATATTTTCAAACCGTGCACAGGTCTGCCCCCCTAGAGCCAAAATTTTGGATCGCCCCCTAGATATCCCAAAGATATTTGGATTTGGATGTCCCAAAGATATTTTTGGGGTTATACCTCAAACACCTTATTTTTAGCGTTTTTAGTACTGAGACCCCCAAATTTTAGGGGGGTGTCCGGGGTACCCCCAAATTTTAGGAGGGGAAAGGGGGTGTCGGCTATAATCGGGATTTTGGGGGGATATAAGTATAACCCCCCAACCCTCCCCCCTGCCCACCTATGGGCATGGGTGAGCACGGTCCCTTCGGGAGCTAGGAAAGTGGTTGGTTTGGTTAATCGAGTAAATTGCATCTGTAATTCTGAAAATTTGGTCCATAGGAAGTGCGAAATCCTCTAGCTTTTTACAAGGGCCGACCCAGGGTGGAAATCTAGAGGGTGGTAAGTCAAGAAGAAGCCCTCCCCCTATAGTTATTTTGGGGGGAGACAGAGGGGTCCACCTTGAAAATGAGCCAAAATTTCGGACCCCACCCTTGAAAAAATCCAGGGGGCGTTATCTCACCCCCAAAGCTCGAAAGCGGTCTGGCCTGACCCCGCCTCCTAGCGAGGCTGACCCCCCTCCCGACAAATTTACAAGTATATTTTTTTATTTACCGTCAAAAACACGTTTTTTTTAACAAAAAACAGAATTTAAATACATTTTTTAGGCCTAAATAGGCTGTTTTAGTACCTATTCAATATTAAACCTAAAAAACACTTTACTGATTTAAAAAACTTTGACAAAAAATCGGACCCCCTGAACCCCCCTAAATTTGAAATCTCGCACCCGGGGTTGAGCTCCCCCCTAAAAAGCCATGGGGGTCCGGACCAGACCCTCCTGGACTCCCCCACTCTAAAAAATTTTGACCTTCCCTCCCTAGCATACCTGACCAAAAACAATTTTCTCAAACAAAAACCTCTCCCTTTGAATTTCCTGACCTTTACGGGCAACTATAGTTAGCAACAAAACATAAAAACTAAAAATATAATTTTGTCAAAATGACATAACAAACAAACTATAGGGTCAGGTCAGGTTGGTTGCGGACTGCACCACAATTGGTTCAATTCATTTAAATCAATCAATAAACAAATTAAATCACAGTTTGGTCTTGGTGAAACTATTAACAACAGTAGGGAGCCTTTAACTAATTGTTATTAATTAACATTATTTATGTTGTCCGGCTAGACGATGGTCTGAGCTAAGGCGAGGAAGAAGCACGCCATTTTGAGTAATATAATGGCAAATGTACGGCTTCGGTACTTTTCACTTGGCAGGCAAATAGCATTACTATTAAGGGTTTTAGAATCAATTTTCCTATGCGTTTCTTAGTAAACACAGACGCACATTTTAGCTCAAATATCATGTGTCCTTATCTCTTTTGACAGAAAATTTTGCAGGGTTTCGTTTCGATTTTTCCAAAAATAAGTAATGCGAAAAAAATATATGGTATTATAATTAAGCTTGGTTGGTTCATCGTGCAATCACTTATCGATATAAAACAACTGTCTGTAATTTTTAATTGTTAAAAATAATAAAGAAAAACCATTTTTCTTAAACGAAAATCGGCGACATTGGTTTTAGGGATATGCTCGAAATTCGGATGTCATTTTTACATCCGCGGATGCAATTGCCATGCGGATGTCGATTTAATGTTTTCTTTACAATATTGTTTTAATTTCTGACATCCGCTAAAAAATACGTTAAAACATGCTAATTTTTCACAAAAAAATTTTTATTGCATTTTTAAAATTTATATTTTTAAAGCACTCATTTTAAACCTTTAAGTTTTGGTTTAAAAAAGCTAAAAAATCTATTAAAAATAGACATTAGATAAATTTAAAAGTAAAAAATAAGCAATATAAAAATCCGCGGATGTAAGTTTTATAATCCGTGGATGCGGACGCGGATGTCAAAATAGTGCGGATGTTCGGCACATGTACATACCTAATTGCTATTTCTTCAATTCAAAAAATTTAACACTCAATAGGTATTTACATTTTATTTTCTACTTACATACATTATACCCGTTGCGTTAGGTATGTAGTTTTTAGACTTCTTCCGTTATTATTACAAGAAGAAACTAAACTATTATTTAATATACATTAAGTTTGTCATAATAGATATATAAAAAGCGATAAATTCCTTTTTCTGGTCGAACACTGTTTATGCACTAAGCTGGTTGCCTAGCTGGCTTTATTTATCTAATCGCGAGCGAAAATATTAGCCAACTTTGTGTGTCGCGCCAAAATCTAGGCGATTCGCGCCTTTTATTTGCACAGGTAACGGGAAAAACATCGTAAGACTTTTCACAATTTTGCTTATACCTAGCCTAGGGGACATATTATTTAGGGCACAAACAACGCCGGGGTCATAGCGCTTTCTAACTTTGTTAAATATAATGAATCATTTTGAAGCAATTATATTATAAATTCATAAGTGACTCAGGAGAGGGAGGGATAATAAGGCGTCAAATCTAAAAATCAGCTACATGAGGGTAAAAGGATGGTGCGGTTAAGATAAAAAAGGGAAAGGTTAACCAAGGCCCATTCTTTTACTACCCTTGAAATTTTGCCTTCCCTCCCCCTTTACCAACCACCACCGACCATGGGTGTAGCCTGGATTTCGGAAAGGGGGCGGTCCAACCCTGAACAAAATTTCCGAAAGGGGAGGTCCAGGGGGGTCCAAATCCTAAACGTTACAAAAGGGCTAAAAAAAATTTTCGCGCTTCATGCAAAGTGTTTATTGCGTTGTTTATGTCACATCCTTAACTATTTTCATCTTATTTAATTAAAATAAGGCTATAAAACCAGGGAAAAAATTTTTACAAACAATTTGATACCTTAAAATTTTCGATTTCCAAAACCTTAACAACTGAAAAATGAGTATATTGAATTACAGCTGAGCACTGCAAAGTGCGGGAAAATGTTTTTAAAATTACTTCTCCTAACCTTTAAATTTTTAATCCCACTATATAACAATCTAAAAAAAGCGGGAGTCCAGCGTGGTCGTATCAAGATTACAAAACAAAGTAACACAAATTTGGAAGTGAAGACAAATTAAAACATTAAGAATCGGGTGGGTCTAACGTGGTCATACCAAGATTACAAAACAAACTAACACAACTTTGTAAGTGGAGACTATAAAATTACTCGAGCGCTGAGTGGAGCGAAGCGAAAGAAAATTTTTAAAAAATGGCCTGTTAGACCCCTAAATTTTTATCCTTGGCGACCCAAAGGGGGGTCTAACCCCAAATTTTTCCCTTTGCCTACCCAAAAGGGGAGAGGTGTCTCTAGACCCCCTAGACGCTAGACCCCCCTGGCTAAGCCCATGTCACCGACCACCGTCTTAGAAATTTGCAACTGGGAGGACAATGCGTTCTATGTTATTAAAGCTAGCTCGAAAAAAATTTAAAAAAGGAATAATATCTATTTTTAAAAAAACTTGGAGATCGACTTTACTATTTAGCCTACTTTAGATTTTATTTACAAATAAAACAAGAAGTAGGTACCTAAATAAAATAATGACCAATTTTTGTCAAATACCTATATATAATTAATCTGGGGGGTCCCATAATTTGGAGTCTATGAGGGAGGTGGACCCATAGATGAACACGGTCAAAAAGCCAGAGGGGGGGGGGGTGTTTACCATACATGGGCAAGTTGGTCCGGAGTGGAGGGGGTTAACGTTAAACCCCAAATTAGGGGGGGGTTAAAATCCGAGAAACGCAAAATACCCATATCGTTTTTTGATTTTGAAGGAAAAATAGGTAAAAAACGCTAATTTTAGGTCAAAAAGCCCTTTTTATAGCATTTTTGAGCTTTTTATTGCTTAAAACATTCATTTTGACCTCAAAACTTAAGTTTGGAGGCAGTTAGAAGTCATTTTAAAGACAATTTTTTTCTTCATTTTTCCAAAATTGGGGGGGGGTAACTTTTTCTCCCCCCCCACTTCTGAGTGGGGGGTGGTTAACCCCCCTTCTCAGAATTTGGAGGGGTTAACCCCCCCAACCCCCCCGTGCCCATGTATGGTGTTTACCCCGGATAAATGACATTTCAAAATCTAGGAGGGGGATCCTAGGGAGGTCGAACCCCCCTAGCTTTCTAGGGGGGGTCGACCCGGGGTGGAAGATTTAAAACCTAGAGGGGGCTCAGGTGGGGTTCAATTTCCAAAACCAAATACTTTTAAACCATTAAAGGTTTAATAATAGTTTTTTTATTAGATAATACTACTTTTTGTTGAATAAAAAGCGATATTTAAGTATAAAAAGGGTGTAAAAACATGAATTTGTGTAAAAAATTCACGTTTTTGGAAGAAAATTTAGTATGAAAAAAGTACTTAAAATTTTCTCGAGAGGGGAAGGGGGGGTCAGATTTCAAAATCTAGAGGGGGGTCAGGGGCATAGGTGGGCAGCCTCTCGGATTTTGGGGGGTATAGGGGGGGGTCAAATTTTAGGGGGGGTGTCCGGCAAGACCCAAATTTTGAGGGGGGATGTACCCAATATTTCCGCGCTGCCTTAAAATGGCCTTAAAACGCGTAAAAAAACGTAAAACAAGCTTATAAATGCTTTAAAACTGTGTAAAATTGAAATAAGACCTTATTGCAACTTACAAATTTTATTTTTTAATTCTTTTATTAATAATGTGTTTATATATTTTTATAATTAGATTAGAAATCATAGTTTTTTTAATAATTACTTAATAATAGAATAATAATATTATTGTCTTGATTATAAAGTCAAGCAGGCCTGTGCACGGTTTGAAAATGCCCCCCCCCGTTTTATTGGTTGATTTGCCCCCCCCCCCGTTTTATTGCCCCCCCCCGCCAAAAAATGAAAAAGTATCCTAAAAATATGACGCCATTTTTGACCTATGATGACGCCATCATTGCGAATTTTTGCAGTTTTTAGCCTATTTCAATGTATTTTAAGCCAATTTAGACCTATTTTTACCTTATTTTCACTTTTTTTTGTCCCTTTTTCCCTGTTTCCCTTCTTTTTCTCCTTTTTTATCCTTTTTTTCTTTCCCCCCTGCTTGCCCCTCTGTTTTATTGCCACCCCCCGTTTCAAAAAAATTGCCACCCCCGTGCCCCCCCATTTTGGGATTGCCCCCCCCCCCGTTTTAACCCCGGGGGGGGGGGCAGTGCACATGTCTGAGTCAAGTATCACAAACTTTTTAATGCATAATCTTATATTTAATTAAAGATTATATACATACACGGGCGTAGTCAGGGGGGGTCTAGACACCTCTTTTAGGTCGGCAAAGGGAAAAATTTGGGGTTAGACAGACCCCCTTTTGCAGTGGCGTGCCCAGGATTTCATTTCGGGGGGGGCGGTCTGGGAGCCCTACCCTGATAGGGGGTCTGGGGGGCGAGAGCCCCCCAGCGGTGTCAAGGGGCGGAGCCTCTTATCAGGGGGGTTCGGGGGGCAGAATGCCCCCCGGGGGAGAAAATTTTTATTTTAAGGCGCTAAAATACACTTGAAATTTTAATACCAGATGATACTTATTACAAAATTTAAGGTTTCTTATAACTACACATTTAAAACATGCGTTTAAAACGTTAATTAAAGGATAATAGTGTTTATAGTAGTTTTATTAAACTGTATACCTTAACTACTGAACGGGATAATCGATTTGTAATCGAAAAACTAAGATAAACTTATCAACTAACAATTAACTCTCCGCGCGAAGCGCGGAAAATTTTTTTTAGTCGTTTTATAACACTTAAAAATTTTTCTCCGGGAGGCGAATTTGGGGGGGTGTCCCCGGGTACCCCAAATTTAGGGGGGGGGGGGTGTCAGCAAAATCCGAAATTTTGGGGGGGTATAACCCCCCTGCCCACCTATGGTCAGGGCAGGGGTAAAAAATTCGAAAATTTGGGGGGAGGGAGGGCCCCCCCTGGATTTTTTTCTAGGGGGGGCCCCAAAATTTCGAGGCTAGGGGGGGGGTGGACCCCACCCTGACCCCCCCTTGTTCATCTATGGGTGGACCCCACCCTGCACCCCCAATATCGTAGATTTAGGGTTTAATCCCCCCTTTTTCAGAATGAGGGGCGAGAGAAAAGGTTATTTCTCTACCCTAATCTTGGAAATATAAAGAAAAGGTTGTCTTTAAAATAACTTCTAACTGCCTCCAAACTTAAGTTTTGAGGTCGAAATGAGTGTTTTAAGCAATAAAAAACTCAAAAAGGCAAGAAAAAGGGCTTTTTTACCTAAAATTATCGTTTTTTAACTATTTTCCTTCAAAATCAAAAAAAAAAAACGATATGGGTAAAATGCACTAAAAAAAAGATATGGGTAAAATGCGTTTCTCGGATTTTAACCCCCGCCCCTTAATCCGGGTTAAACAACCCCCTCCACTCTAGACCGATTTGTCCCTGTATGCTTAACAAATAGAAGTATATATATCAGACTGTGCACTGCTCCCCCCGGGGTTAAAACGGGGGTTAAAACGGGGGGGAACTTTTTGAAACGGAAGGGGGCAATAAAATGGGGGGCAAGCAGGGGAGAAAAAAAAAGAAAGAAAAAAAGGAGAAAAAAAGGAGAAAAAAAAGAGAAAAAAAGAAGGGAAAAGGGAAAAAAAGGACAAAAAAGCGAAAATAAGGTGAAAATAGGTTTAAAACGGTGTAAAATACATTTAAACAGGCTAAAAACTGCAAAAAATCGCGATGATGGCGTCGTCATAGGTCAAAAATGGCGTCATAATTTTAGGATACTTTTTCATTTTTTGACGGGGGGGCAATAAAACGGGGGGGGGCAAATCCTCCAATAAAACGGGAGGGCATTTCCAGACCGTGCACAGGTCTGTATATATAAACATTATACAGAAAATTTTTTTATTACACAAATTTTAAACAACCTGAAAAACGCTTCAAAAAGATACGAATGATAATTTGACTTAGATATTTTTTAAAAAAATCTAAATAATCCATTTATAGAGAAAAATACGCCCAAATTAGGCATACAAACTACTGGCCGTAAAATCGATAGGTAACAAACCAGAAAAATTCTGGCATTACGAAAGAAAAACAGTGTAACAAAAAGTAATGCGCATAAAGTCGCAATTTGACGATCGAGCGACAAGAAAAGTAGTAAAATTCTTCACAATAAAGTTGTAAAATCGTTACACTTGGTATTGTGGAGCAAAAACTATGATGTTTTAATCGTTATGTAGTAAAAAAACAGTACTTTTGTACTTTTTATATTTATATCTAGATAGTGTAGTTTATAAAATAAATTGTTATTAAGCACTAAAACACCTAAATTTGCGATTTACAATAATTTTTTTTTGAAAACGGGACCCTCCGCTTACCCCTCTTTGGATTTCTAACAGGTCTAAACCGGGTCTAAAAGGGCGGTACGTACGGACCCACTACTCCCCTCCTGACTTTCCGGTCTATATATACACTCACTTTCACCTATGGTCGTTATAAAACAAATTTAGACATATGGCGAGTTTTTAGATTTTTTTTAAATACCCTATGACACTTTATATTCCTACAAACTTTACATCATCAATTAAAATCTTTTACTAATTTCAGTCTATGAAATTCAATATTTGTCTCAATAAAACTTAAGTCTATCATTAAAAAAAATTCTCCTTTCCATTTCAAACTGGTTGACTCCCTAAAAATTCACCTAGACCATGCTTACCTAAGCATAGGTGGTCTCAGAGGCGGGCAGTTTCTCGGATTTTCGGTGGGGCATACACGATCTTTAAAAATGGAGGGTGTGAGTGTCCCAAAAAAATTTTGGAGTAGGAGCGATGTTTAGGGCATAGGTGGACAGCCTCGCGGATTTTGTGGGGGAAAGCATAGGTGGGCAGGGAAGGGGGTTGGGGGGGTGTTATACCTCCCCAAAAATCCCGATTATAGCCGACACTCTCCCCCCTAAAATTTGGGGGTACCTTGGACATCCCTCCCCTCCCCCCTTAAATTTGGGGGGTCCCAGTACTAAAAACGCTAAAAATGGGGTATTTGAAGTATTTGGGTATTTGGGCCAAAAAAATTTTCGGGACACACCCCAAATTTCGGGGGTCGGGTTCGGGTATACCCCCCAAAATCCGGGAGGCTGCCCACCTATGGGGGAGGGTATACCAAACTTCCGAAATTTGGGGGTGTCCCAAAAGTTTATTTTTGGGTATATATACCTCAAATACCCCATTTTTAGCGTTTTTAGTATACTGGGACCCCCCAAATTTTACAGGGGGAGGTGTCCGGGATTGCGGGGTACACCCAAATTTTAGGGGGGTGTCGAGGTCGACAGTAATCTGGATTTTTTGCGGGAGGGGGGTATACCCCCCAAGCCTTCCCTTGCCCACTTATGCTGCAGCCTGCAGGGTACCGGTACCCCCAAATTTTAGAACGGTGTTGGCACTTTCGAAATTCTTATGGCGGTAAAAACCCCCTGCTCACCTATATGGGTGGACCTCATCACAGAATCTTAAAAGGTTGGTATACCGTCATTTACTACCCCTCCTCTCTGACACCCCGAAAAAGTAAACAGGCCCAGCCCAGGGGGTTATATTTATATATACTTCACTTTTAAACATGCCAGAAGTACCAGCACCCCTTTCAAAAATCCAAGGAGTAATGTAAACAATCTTATCGTAAAAAAATCCAGCCTATTCAGTCTTTAAATCGTGGCCTATAAAACTTAAAAGGAAATGTCTAACGTATAATATCGACTCAGTCGACGCCGAAGCCTGCTTATTTAGCGGGTCAGGCTCTATACTTCATTAGTAGGCCGTGCACTTGATTCAAATCGCTCGACGTATAATAATAACAATAATATAATCTATACGGGCGTATTAGCGAAAAGAAAACTAAGGACTCGTAATTGAGCTTATATATCACTTCGGCTTCGATCAGGGCAGAATGATTCCAAGAGGTCATAAAATATTCGCGCCTGGACTCCGGGACAATTTATTTTTAATGCCTTCCCTGTTTCGCAGAACCGGTCGCATAGAACATTGGTTACATTACTCATCGAGTCTTTTTCCGTTTTCTGATATTTGATGGTTGTAAAAACCATTAAAAGGAGTCGCAACGTCGTTGATTTTATAACGACTTAGACTCAGTCTACCGTGGCAAAGCACTCGCCAGCTGGACTGGAGGTATATATATATATACCGCGATTGAAATGTTCACATCTGGACGGAAAGTTTCCGCCTTTCAATAGGAAACAAGCAATCTTAATTATTTTTTCTTGATTCTTTTATCTAGAAGAAATCTGACCACTGTTTTTAAAAATAAAGAGACAAACACCAGGAGCGTAGCCAGGATTTCGGAAAGGGGGGTTGTACTCCATACAAATTTTTCGAAAGGGGGGTGTACTCCAAATTTTCAAAATACCATAAAAAGACATTAAAACGGGTAAAACTTTTTTTGCGCTTCGCGCTAAATGATTCTTTTTGCTGTTATTTGCATTGGTTGTTTTAAGTTAAACTTCAAAAATTTTAGGTTTAAAAAGACAAGACATTAAAAATCGTTCGACAGCACGAAAAATTTTTCAAAATTGTCTTTGAAATTAATTAAAAACAACTTAAAAGTTGTAGAAAGGCACATAAGTGTCGAGCGCCGAGCGGAGCGAAGCGGGAGAAAAATTTTTAAAATTTGTTCTCTTAGGACCCCCAAATTTTTACCTCAGCCAGCCCAAAAGGGGGGGGGGTTGCAAACCCCATAACCCCCTCCCTGGCTACGCCCTTGACAAACACACAGAATACCGACCGCAGACTAACAGATTTTTTTATAATTATCAAATCTTCAGTGGGTAAACCCCCCGGAAACAGGTGAGCTAAGAGAGGAGTGGTTGGTTACCCGGGGTAAACCTCACTTTGAATTCTAGGATACGGTCCAAACCTTCCTATCTAAGCATAGCCAAATCGTAGGCGGATGTTGCAAGGCAGACCTGTGCACTGCCCCCCCAGGGTTTTATTGGAGGGGCGGCAATTCTAAAACGGGGGGCACGGGGGGTAACTTTTTAGAAACGGGGGCAATAAAACGGGGAGGCAAGCAGGGGAGAGAGAAAAAAAGAGAAAAAAAGGAGAAAAAAAGAAAAAAAGGGGAAAAGGGAGAAAAAAAAGCGAAAATAAGGTAAAAATAGATCTAAAATGGCTTAAAATATATTCAAATAGGCTAAAAACTGCAAAAAACCATTTCGACCATTTCGGGGGGGGGGCGGCCACCCCATCTGCCCAACCACTATCCTTATTTTCCCCCCTGTCCGACCGTTTCGGTCAGGGGGGGGGCTGGTTACGTCCCTGGGTTTGGGTGGTCTAACCATAGCTGGCAGCCTTTTTTAGGGGGTATACTCGACCCTCAAAATTTGGGAAAGGGTGTCCCAAAATTTTTTTCGGGGTATACCTCGAATACTCCATTTTTACCGTTTTTAGTACTGGAACCCCACAAATTTTAGGGGGGTGTCCGGGGTACCCCCAAAATTTAGGGGTGGTGTCGGCTTAAATCGGGATTTTTGGGGAATAACCCCCTGCCCACCTATGATCATGACCACTGCCTCTCCTTACCCCCTTTCTTGGGATAAGCCAAAAGTGGATTTCGCCTGCCTGCCTGCCTTGAATTCAATATAAATAAGTATTTTAAAGCTGCAATTATGCTCATTTCTAATGCTAAATAAAAAAAATTTGCCTCTGGCGACTGGGGGGAGCGTTTTCCTAGCGCCGCTGTGCGGCGCAAAATACGGCACTTCGCGCCGTATTTATATACCGTTGACAAGTTTCTAAAGTCTGGCCCCCTCCCTTCGAAAATCCTGCACAGGCCCAGCCCTATTCGCTTTACAACATAATGAATAACAATAACAAAAAAATGGCAAAAAAAGGATATAAACACCTACCTTCCGTTGACGGTTCGGATAAAACCGGATGTATCGGCTTTTTTGGTTGTGAAAAAGATATTGTTGTTGGCTTCCCCGTTAGCTGCGGTTGCGGAAGAAATAATATGTTCCGTCCGTTTTCTTTGCTTTTTCTTCGATAGATGAAACATCAGTCAAGCAAGCGGCGGGCGATTCGAATAATTTTGCCGTTATATAATCTAGTTATACAGACAAAAACTATTTAGCCCCACAAGTAAAACGACACGTACAAGAAAATTGTTGCTGAGCACGGGCTAAATAAAACGAATAACGATTTTAAATTTCAGAAAACCGAAACTTGCACTAAGCTTCCTTATCGTCTATAAAATACTAAAAAATATGCTATTTGGGCGCTACTCTTCCTTCTGTTCAATCTTAGGATATTTTTATTAATTATATGACTACATGTTTTCAAGCGTTAAAATCATGTTATTATGCTTGATTTATTTTGATTTACACCAGTTCTGAGAAAAAATTTATGCAACGATAAAAACTGAAGGGGATGTCAGTTTAACGTTTTCGCGGAAAAGGTATTATTACATGGAATGGGTGCATGCAGGATATATCATTTGAATTTGGGGGCAGTTAACCCCCCAACCCCCCGTGCCCATGTATGATTTAAGGTATATCCCTAAAAATTTTTGGGACATCCCCCCCAAAATTTTCGGGTGTCGGGTGTGGTTCCGGGTATGGTATCAACCGCAAGCCCCCCCCCTGCCCACCAGGTTGTATTTTCGGTTGCCTACTTGATTTTTACAACTGGATTTATCATATATACACCATTTTTAACAAATTATTATAGGCACCTTGCACTGGAACTCTGTTTATACATAAAGTATGCAATAAACATAAGCGTTACCATAATGGATAATTACCGTCCCTCCTATTTATCTTTCGTAGTATGAGGATCAAAAGCGCGCGAAATTTCGATCGATTGATCTGCATACTACGAAAGATAAGTTCGAGATACGGTAATTAATTATCCATTATGGTGACGCTTATGTATATTGCATACTTCATGTATAAACTGAGTTCCAGTGCAAGGTGCCTATTGGTTAAAAAAGCAACAAGCTCCAACCTGCAGTGACTCCCACGATATAATTGGTCAAAATTTATAAAAAAGGCTGTAAGCATTCTTAATTAACCACTTCTCCTTTACTGTCGCCGTTATTAACAGTGAACCTCTGTTTAGCGCTGTCGTACTTCTTATAAATCATTTCGCAATCGCCGCGCAGATGTTTCACCTTGAGTATAAAGCCGAAACCGTTACGAAGTTGGTCGGCGGGGGCACCGCCCGGCAGTTGCGTCGAAGGAGGAGCTCCTGTGGCCTCAACAGCGCTCGCACGTTTGTCCTCTTGAGACGATTGAAACGCGCCCATAAAACACCTAAAGAGACGAAAAACTCCGTTATGTATACATATTTCGTGCACATACATGTATAAGTATATATATCTAAGTACATAGGGCTGTAATATTACGCTGCTGCTGTGCTACTGAAGGGAACGAACGTTGGACACAGAGGTGGGGCAAAGAAACTTAAAATCGAATCTTATTAGGTTATATATAACAGGGGAAACGCCCTATTATCACCATTCACTTAGAAGAGAGACATCGACACTTTACCGCAAAGAGCCGGGCAGCGATATTTCAGTCGATTAAATAGCGATTAGGCGGCTATTATTAGTTTCAAAAAAGCGGCGCAAGATGCAATTGCTTGAACACATTGTATCAAGTTAAAACTTTTGTATCAGTTTCCTTAATCTCCCTCATAGATTCTTTTTTAGATACATTTTAACAGTGGCGTACCCAAATAGGAAGCCGTCTCTTGGATTTTAGGGGGGTGTACCCAGGCGGCTAAGAAAAAATTGTTTAGGCGGTCCTAGGTGTTAGCCCAAATATCGAATTTTGTGTTTTTAGTACTTGGCCCCAAATTTAATTTAAGGGTTGGAGGCTGGAAAGGGTCCGCGTCCGGGCTACTCTACTCTCAAAATTTAGAGGAGAGTGGTTTCGATCATAGGTAAATAGGGGATTGGAGGATGGATCCCAAAAATCACAAATTTTGCTTGCCGAAAAATCTGGGGGGGGGGCTTCCCATCTGGTGTTCACAGTTTTATAATTCTTAGATGGTGGGGCATACATATAAATAACCCTCTCACCTGCCCACATATGAGCATACCCAGGATGGGAAAGCAACCATCCTCTACCCCTTGAAATGTGTCAAAGCTGAGAGTTTTTTATATGGCAAAGGAGATCTTTTCAAACATAGCAAATTCTAATGGAATTTAGTAAATTTTAATTTTAGTGCACCTGAAAAAATATAGGCAGCCCGAAAGTATAGATGGCCTAACGGATTTTAGAACGGTAGAGAAAAACAATTTCGAAGCAAAAAAGAAGCCAGGTATACCTTCCTCAAAATCCAGGAGGCTGTCCTCCCATGGTCGGACCTCGGACCCCCTGGCTTTTTCTAGATCGGCCCAACCTGTGCAAGGTCTGGAAATGTCCCACCATAGGTGAGAACGGTCTGGGAAGCTAGGGGGTGGGGTCTCGGGGTAAATCAAATTTTGATTTCTAGGTGGGGGTGCTAGGGGGGTCCGGACCCCGCCCCCCCCCTCCCCCCCCTCTAGGCTCTTTTAGGGGGGGGGCGCATAGATGAACAAGGGGGGTAGGGTGGAGTCCACCCCCCTAGCCTCGAAATTTTGCCCCCCCCCCTAGAAAAAAATCCAGGCCCCCCCTCCCCCCAAATTTTCGAATTTTTTACCCCTGACCCCCCTCTAGATTTTGAAATCTGACCCCCCTCCCCTCTCGAGAAAATTTTAAGTACTTTTTTTATACTAAATTTCCTTCCAAAAACGTGAATTTTAACACAAATTCATGTTTTTACACCCTTTTTATACCTAAATATATCGCTTTTTATTCAATAAAATGTAGTATTATCCTATAAAAAGAACAATTATTAAAGTTATTATGGTTTAAAACTGTTTTGCTTTGGACACCGGACCCCACCTAACCCCCCTCTAGGTTTCAAAATCTTCCACCCCGGGTCGACCCCCCTAGAAAGCTAGGGGGGTTCGAGCCCCCTAGGTTTTGAAATTTCATTTACTCGGGGTAAACACCCCCCCTTGCTTTTTGACCGTGTTCATCTATGGGGGGGGCGACCTGGGGTGAAAAATTTTGAAATCTAGAGGGGGGTCAGGTGGGGTCCGATGTCCAAAGCAAAACAGTTTTAAACCATAATAACTTTAATAATTGTTGTTTTTATAGGATAGGATAATACGACATTTTATTGAATAAAAAGCGATATTTTGGTGTAAAAAGGTGGAGAAAGAAGAAAATGGTTGGTACCCTCTTTGTGGTACCCTCTCCTTTGTGGTACCCTCTCCCCTCATTCCACCCCCCACCCCCACCCCCTTAAAAACCTTGGGTGTTTTCTGTACTAAAACCGCTAAAAATGGGACATACTCAATAACATTTTTGGTACCCCCTCCCCCACTTTCAAGTTTGGGTAAGGTATGATTCCCATCTACTATGCATAAAATTTATTGCAAAATTAACGTGAATAAAATATTAATCAACACAACAGCAAAAAAATTGCAAAAGACTATTTTCAAAAATGGCATATCGAACGCAGAATGAAAATAATGAAAAACGCCATATGAAACAGAAAAACGGAAAAAAATTAAAACAAAAAAAAGACCATGGGCTACAAACACCAAAGTGAAAGTTCCATGCATGAAAGTTCCACCAATCGATTTGACGCATTTAAAAATAAAATATACATAACATCTTTTTTTAGGTAACCCTAAATTAAACACGTAAACCTCATTTATGAAGTTATTTTTGGGATTTGAACCTTTGGTAAAGAGTTATTAGCCCATTTAAGCTTAAAATGGTCTATTTGGTCAAACTTGCACATCGATATATAGTTTTTAGAAATTCGGGCTAAGATTCACAAAGCGGGTTTATGGTTATCCATGGACTGACTAGGTGTTAGTTGGTAGGATTCCCAAACGCACCCCAAAATTCGATTTGACCAACCCTAAAGTAAAATACACTTGACTTATATAACATTTTTATACTCTAAATCGGACTCTTAGACTTCATTTTTGTGGTTATTTTTGGGATTTGAGCTTTTCATTCAGAGTTGAGCCGATTTATACCCAAAAAAAGACCTTTTTTGGAATGTATAATTTATATTAAGGAAATTTTTTATTTAGCCTTTAATCAAATTAATATTATTTTTTTGTATTACCAAGTGTCTGGCACTTATAATATATTTTTTATGCTATAGCTTCCAATTTTTTGTAATAACAGCTTAAATATCCACCAAGACCAAAGTTTAGTTCTGAAAAAATTCGCATTCTTGAAAAACAACTTATTTTAATAAACACCAATTACACAGTGGCGTGCCCAGGGGGGGGGCGGGCAGGCGCCCGCCCTCCCCCCCAAAATCCGGCGAAGCCGAATTTTTTCGTAAGGAGGGATCCTTATGTTTTTTGAATTTGGGGAGAGAATTTTTTTTCTTAAATATTAATACAGAAACTTTCCTGATGCCTTCCAAAAGCATATTAATAGTCAAAAAACCACTTCGCGGGTAGTTTAAATTGACAATTTATCTCAGTTTTTCAATTTCAAATCGATTTTGCCGCTCAATAGTTAAGGCATAGATGTTAAATAAAACTACTATAAACATTATTAACCTTTTATTAATGTTTTAAACACATGTTTTAAATGGATAGGAATAAAAAACCTTAAATTTTGTTTCAATTATCATCTGGAATTAAAATTTCTAGTGTATTTTAGCGCCTTAAATTAAAAATTTTCACCCCCGAAGGGCATTCTGCCACCCGAACCCCCCTGACAAGGGGCTCTGCCCCTTGACCCCGCTGGGGGGCTCTCACTCCCCAGACCCCCCTAACAGGGACGTAGCCAGAGTTTCATTTTGGGGGGTTGGGGGGGCGGATTGTAGTACAAAAAAAATTTTGAGGGAGGGGGCTCTGCCCCCCCACGAAATTTTGGGGGGAGCCCCCCTTAATTTTTGAAAACGTTAAAAAAGCAGGGATAAACGTAGATAAAGCTGTATAATACACTGTTTTTGGCCTAATAACCTATTATCTAATGTTTTTAACGGTAAAAACATGTTTTCTTAGTTAAAAATTACATAAGCACACATTGGCAGAGCCTGGATTTTACAAAAAAAGGAATTTAGAGACGTTAGTTTCATCAGACCCCTTGGCTAAACCCACATTGTAAACCAAAGCACATGAGCAGCATCTCGGCTCCATGTTTTCTAGGGTACCTACCTATATGAAAAAAATCCGAGCCAATGCTATAGGCGGCAGGAAAATTTAGGAGGGGGGAGGTACATAAATCAACCAATATGATTGTTTGTTTTGATTTCTGTGTAGTACTTATTGCTTATAAA
This sequence comes from Microlaimidae sp. YZB2_3, assembly GCA_030248175.1. NCBI lineage: Eukaryota > Metazoa > Nematoda > Chromadorea > Desmodorida > Microlaimidae > Microlaimidae sp. YZB2_3. The sequence goes on from JASAMX010006658.1 coordinate 30,472, forward strand.
AATTATTGTACTAACTTTAAAATAACATTAGCATCAGGCAACATAAATAACGAGATATATATGTATGTATACTATAGAAAGTGACCGCTGAGCGAAGCGAAGCGGAACAAATTTTTGGTTTTTGGGGGTCCATTGGGGTACTAAAATTATTTTAAAGTTTGGCGCCGAGCGATTAGCGAGGCGCTAGAAAATTTTGAATTTTTAGCCTCTGAAAACCCCCAAATTTTACTATCTGGCTAGCAGATACGTAACTGAACGAAGTAGGTTACAACAT
>JASAMX010006660.1:0-19443 GCA_030248175.1 Microlaimidae sp. YZB2_3
TTCATACTATGACAAAACAAACGTCCTTTGGACAAAGTCCAAAGGACGTTTTTACATACGTTTATACGCTGTATTCGTCCTTTGGACTTTGTCCAAAGGACGTTTTGTCATAAGTATGAACGCACCCTAAGGGCTGGTTCATACTTATGACAAAACGTCCTTTGGGCAAATTCCAAAGGACTTTTGTCCTTTGGACTTTGTCCAAAGGAAAAAAATCCAAAGGGAAAAGTCCAAAGGGAAAAGTTCAAAGGACAAAATCCAAAGGACAACGTATTCATACTTTTGTCCTTTGGACTTTTCCCTTTGGATTTTGTCTTTTGGACTTTGTTCAAAGGACGAACTCTAAGTAGCGTTCATACTTCGTCCAAAGGAAAAAGTCCAAAGGACGTTTTGGCTTCTATAAAATTGTCCTTTGGACATTGTCCAAAGGACGTTTTGTCATAAGTATGAACGCACCCTAACAGTGTAACGGTATAAACGCGCACCGAACGCCTTGTCACTTGTCTTTTGTCACTCCATTGTGAACCAGCACCAGAAATACTTGTAATTATGCGGCTAAAATAAGTAAAATAGCAAAACTATTTAAAACAATAAGTAATAAATTAAAAACAATATAAATTAAAGTTAAAATCCTTTAGGCTCAAATTAAGGGCGTAAACGCTCGCCGTCAGGAAGAAAAGAAGAATAAACGCGCGAAAATAAAAATAATTTAAAAAAAAGTTGGTAGGGTCGATGTAACCAATTATTATTAAGTTGCGTCAGGTGTTTCTCTACACGTGATATTTTCCTAGAGAACGAGTGATTAGTTTACCACCCTGCTGTTTTCACTCAGAAATAATTTGTCTTTAATATTTGATTAATTAAAATAATTATTTTAATTGGTGGAAACATGATTTTTTCCTGCGTTATAGACACGGTTTTTGTGCCAAACAATTTAAAAAATATTTATTTGGGAGATCCTTAATTTATGGATAGAAGTACTGATTAAATAAAAAGTACTCGTTCAATTTTCACGATTAGTTTACTTGATGATTTATTAAGAATACACAATTGGAAGGAGCAAAGAATAAATGTATTCATTCATTGTTAGTCCCTTTAAAATTTAGCATTGTGCGACATTTTACCAACGAACTATAAGTATTAGTGCTATTTCTTCCCACTAATCTCATCTCTCTCTCTCTCTCTCTCTCTCTCTCTCTCTCTCTCTCGGAGCTCCATGACTTATTTATAAAATTTTACAAATTATCAGGTTTTTTTATATTTAAAACTGAAATGTTTAGGCATGACTTGTCTTATAATTTCTTATAAGTTTTAGTTTAAAGACTTTTAAATGGCAATTTTTTTTATTTAAAATCAATAATTAGTAATAAATTGTTTGATTTTTTTTTAAAGATAAATTGTGATAGATAACTGTGATAAGTTTTTTAATTGAGTTTTAATTTAGTTAATTTTGTTTTATACTGGCTTTTGAAACGAACACAATTTTTTGCCATCTTATGTAGTAGTAAATTTTAAATTCTACATAAAACATAAATTTCTGATGAATTACCTAAATTTAACGCATAAAAACACTCTGAGTCTACACACGCAGCATCTGTTTATTTTTCTATGACATTTTTCCACTATACTGGCAAAATTAATACTTTTTTATGTGTTTAGATTTTCTTTTCTAATTTTGTTTTATAAACTGCGGCGTGCGCCACTGCGTTTAGTAGACTTGTTATGTTTTTTTATTTTCTTAAAATAAATATAAGAGTTAAAATTTAAAATGATTTTACCCAAAGGTTAGATAAAAAAAAATAGAAAGCATAAGTTTTGACGCATTTGAAGAATAACAAGACACATAATTTTCTCGAAGTAAACCAAAGTGATGTTAAAACTAAAACTTCCTGAAATAAACGCTCCTGGTACAAAAAACAATTTTTAACCCTCGCAAGTGTGGGTAAACCGGCAGATTCTTTTTAAACCGAATACACAGTTTATTAAAACGCCGCTAGTGCAACCGATATAGGGAAAAAACCCTTTAAAAAGTAGTAAATAAGAAACGTTGTTTTTTATTTGCGGTTAGAGTGGAAAATTTTAAGTTGTTTTGAGATTTCTAGCGAAATAACAATCTTGCACCATATTTGCGGTTTTCATGAAAATCAATGTTTTTTTAGAATTTAAGACTATTAAGGTTTGGGGGTTCATAACATTCGAAAGATTTTAAACCATTAAAAGTAAAAGAAAACTTGATTACATGCGACGCGTTTTGATTTTTTTATAAAACCCATTTATCAAGTTGATAACAAACGTTTAAAATTAAATTATATTTTTTTGTGGCCATGATCCAGGCATTACTGGTGATAGCGGCCACTTTTTGAATTCAAAACTTTTGTCAGAAAATAACTTTTTAGCTAAAAAACCAATTTTTTAGCTGGACCAAATGTGTCAAAAAATTGGTAGATTTGTAAAAATCTTTATTTCCGATTAAAATAGCGGTAATTTGGTTAGCATTTTGCTCAGTGAGAATCGAAACCAGAGGAGTAAAAAACGGATTATTATGTACAAAACCGACCTGCTGGCTTGACGTAAAAGGCCTTTTTGGAATTGTCTTCAGTACCTATCTTATGTCCGACTGTTAGCTTATTCTGCTCCTTATATCTTTCTCTTGTCCTAGTTTTACGTTATTCTAAGAGTACGTGTTATTTGCCTCCTACTCATTTTCTACGCGTTACAACTCGACCTGCCTCCTACCTGAAAATCGTTTAATGAAAAAAAACTAGTGTTTTTTTAACTTGCTTGGTGACTGGGAACAAAACTATCTAAATAATAAAATCGGTTGGCCACTGTTAATTACAAAAAATAAAAAAACACCTGTGATTACAGTTTTATATCTTATTAGATTTGGTCTGGTAAAACACAGGTCATAATAGAAGATGACTTAAAAGTTGTTTTTGGATTAAAATTTGTGTTTTATCATTTTTCCTATTTCAGGCATCTGAGTCGCATTTAGTTCCGGAATTATACCTTTTTTATTAGTGATTAATTTTTATTTTGTTAAAAGGTAGAAAATATATCTGCATACTATCCAGTTATCTGCTTTGTAAATATTATTTTTATTTGGTTAAAAAACAGGAAGTGCAGCTGCCAGCTTCTGTTCATCTATCTGCTTCCAATTGTACGCCCTGCATGAATATGGCTTCTTCCAGTCAAAAACATGACATGACAAAAAACATGTTTTTTAGATTTAAATACGTGTTTTATTGCTTTTTCTTCTATTTCAGGCATACGACTTGCATTTAGTGCCGGAATCCTACCTTTCTTATCATTTTTTATTACTAATATTTATTTTTTTTTAAAAGCAAGAAATATACCTGCTAGCTTTTGTTTAGCTATCTGCTTTTAATTTTACCTCCTACCTTAATTGTGTCCTACACACTTTCTTATTGCCTTCTTCATGCTTTTTAACTGCACATACCTTTCAAATAACTGTTTTTACATGTTTGCTATGTACCGGTCTCCACGTGTCTCCTAATAGTTCATTTTTTCTTCGTTTTTGTTTGTTATTTAACAGTTTGTGGTGACTTTTTAATAATTTTGTTGTTTGTTAATTCAAACAAACAATAGTAACTAAGGCTAAGTGAGACGCGTGGTAAATTTTAATAATATATGGAAATGAAACTGACTGTCAAGTGATTGCGAGTTATAAACACGACTAATATTTTAGTGATATAATAAATTATGATATTATAATTCTATTTATTACACATTATAAAAATAATAAATAATTAAAATTTTTCGAATTAGTCAATTACTTAAAAGCTTTTGCTATATTATCTGTTCTTAAATTTTTTTTCTATAAGGAATTATTATTTTAGAACGTTATTAGCGATTGATGTTATAGTTTGGAAAAAAAGTATGCTTGTTCTCTATAATGACGAGAACGATTGTTTTTCTGTATTATGTAATTTCCAAAGTTTTTATTGTTTAAACACTTTTTTATTTTAGAATTGTCTGAAATGCCCATTTGCTTTGTTAATTTTAAATTTTTTTTATAACGTTTGAGTAGAAAATGGTTTAAAAAAGTTTTACTGTTTGTTTTTTACACCACCTCGGTAATAAAATAAATATCAATGAGTTAATTGTGTTAATGTGTGCGTGCGTGCATATGTGTGCCGCGCGATGATTTGCGTATTGAATTGACTATTTAAAAACAAAAATTGTTTATTGTATTAACGGGTTCAAAAAGATTTTACTCAGAGACTCTTGTAAATTATGAAACTAGGCTAAAATAACTTAAACTTGATTCTTTAGAAGAAATACAAATTCGAAAAAAAAATAGTTCTGACTTACAAAAAATTAAATAACCTAATCAGTGTTGATAAAGATCAATTTTTTACTATTTGTAATAGTGAAAAAACGCGAAGCAATGGTTGCAAGCTTAAATTTAATAAGTTTAGGTTGGACATAAGCAAATATTTTTTTCCAAATCGCGTGATTCTTGTGTGGAATAAGCTTTCAAAAGACGTGTATTATCAAAAAGTCTAAATATTTTCTGTAAAAAACTAAAAACAATTAAATTTAAAAATTTTGTTTTAATTTTTCATCTTTTCCTTTCTCCTTCTAGCTTCATAATATGTAATATTAACATGAATTTACCTTGTAATACTGTAATTTATTTATAGATTGGTGAGGCTCGGTGATAACCTTTATAATATTTTTGTATGTCTGTAATAATTTTATACCTTGTCTTAGACCCATGTAAACAAAATCCCACTTTTACTAGGTAAACCCGGTTTTACTTATGGTTTTGTTTATTTTTTTGGTTTTGTTTGATTTGTTACATTTCTTAGTTTTATTAGTTTTGTTGGTTTTGTTGGCTTTGTTAGATTTGTTAACCTAGTTGACCTGATTTATTTAACTGGTTTTCGAGGTTCCATTGTTGTAAATCCCGTAAACGGTACTATTTGTTGGTTTTATTTAATTCCTTCGTTTTGTGGGTTTTGTTATCCTAGTTGGTTTTGTTAACCTTGTTGATCTTGTTCATTTTGTTGGATTTGTTAATCTAGTAGACCTAGAATTTTGTAGCGGCTTTTAATTTTGTAAATTTATTATTTAGGAATTATAACTGTATAGACTCTGCTTTAAGACCCACTTTTACAATTAAATTGAAAAATTGGGGCTTGGAGCTGGGCTTGAACCAGCGAGCCTTCCCTTACCACGAGAACACTCACGGTGAGGGAAGGGTCGCTTGTTCAAACCCAGCTCCAAGCCCCAAATTTTTCAATTTAATTGGAAAAGTGGATTTTGAAGCAGAGTCTACAGTAATATTTGCTAAAGAGTAGATTTACTAGTTGACCTCGTTGACCTTGTTTACCTTTGTTGGTTTTGTTAACATATTTGACTTTGTTTACTTTATTTGTTCTTTAGCCTAGTTTGAATTGTTAGCCTAGTTGACCTTGTGGACCTAGTTGACCTTGTTTACCTTGTTCGTTTTGTTCGATTTGTTAACCTATTTGACGGAGTTGACCTTGTTTACCTTGTTCGTTTTTTAGCCTAGTTGACCTTGTTAACCTAGCTGACCGAGTTGAACTTATTGATTTTTTTAGCGCCTAGTTGAATTTGTTGGCCTAGTTGACCTTGTTGACCTAGTTGACATTTTTTACCTTGTTCATTTTGTTGGATTTGTTAACCTACTTGACCGAGTTGACCGATGTTTACATTGTTTGTTTTATTGGATTTGTTAACCGAGTGTATTTTGTTTTTTTGTTCGTTTTTAGCCTAGTTCGATTTGTTAGCCTGGTGGACCTTGTTAACCTAGTTGACCGAGTTGAACTTGTTTACTTTGTTGATTTTTTTAGCGCCTAGTTGAATTTGTTGGCCTAGTTGACCTTGTTGACCTAGTTGACATTTTTACCTTGTTTGTTTTTTTGAACCTAGTTGGATTTGTTAGCCTAGTTGACCTTGTTAACCTTGTTGGTTTTGTTGAATTTGTTAACCTAGTTTACGGAGTTGACCTTGTTTACCTTGTTTGTTTTTGCAGCCTAGTTGGATTTGTTAGCTTAGTTGACCAACCTAGTTGACCTTGTTTACCTTGTTTGTTTTTTTTAACCTAGTTGGATTTGTTAGCCTAGTTGACCTTGTTAACCTTGTTGTTTTTGTTGAATTTGTTAGCCTAGTTTACTGAGTTGACCTTGTTTACCTTGTTTGTTTTTGCAGCCTAGTTGATTTGTTAGCTTAGTTGACCAACCTACTTGACCTTGTTTACCTTGTTTGTTTTTTTAAGCCTAGTTGAATTTGTTAAGCTAGTTTACGGAGTTGACCTTGTTTACCTTGTTTGTTTTTGCAGCCTAGTTGGATTTGTTAGCTTAGTTGACCGACCTAGTTGACCTTGTTTGTTTTTTATCCTTGTTGGATTTGTTGGCCTATTTGACCTTGTTGACCTAGTTGACATTTTTTACCTTCTTTCTTTGTTGATGCCTAGTTGGATTTATTAGCCTAGTTGACCTTGTTTACCTTGTTGGTTTTCTTGGATTTGTTAACCTAGTTTACGGAGTTGACCTTGTTTACCTTGTTTGTTTTTGCAGCCTAGTTGGATTTGTTAGCTTAGTTGACCAACCTAGTTGACCTTGTTTACCTTGTTTGTTTTTTTTAACCTAGTTGGATTTGTTAGCCTAGTTGACCTTGTTAACCTTGTTGTTTTTGTTGAATTTGTTAGCCTAGTTTACTGAGTTGACCTTGTTTACCTTGTTTGTTTTTGCAGCCTAGTTGATTTGGTAGCTTAGTTGACCAACCTACTTGACCTTGTTTACCTTGTTTGTTTTTTTAAGCCTAGTTGAATTTGTTAAGCTAGTTTATGGAGTTGACCTTGTTTACCTTGTTTGTTTTTGCAGCCTAGTTGGATTTGTTAGCTTAGTTGACCGACCTAGTTGACCTTGTTTGTTTTTTTATCCTTGTTGGATTTGTTGGCCTATTTGACCTTGTTGACCTAGTTGAAATTTTTTACCTTCTTTCTTTGTTGATGTCTAGTTGGATTTATTAGCCTAGTTGACCTTGTTTACCTTGTTGGTTTTCTTGGATTTGTTAACCTAGTTTACCGATTTGACCTTGTTTACCTTGTTTGTTTTTGCAGCCTAGTTGGATTTGTTGGCCTACTTGACCGACCTAGTTGACTTTGTTTACCTTGTTCGTTTTCTAGCCTAGTTGGATTTGTTAGCCTAGTTGACCTTGTTAACATAGTTGACCAAGTTGAACTTGTTTACCTTGTTGATTTTTTTTAGCACTTAGTTAAATTTGTTGGCCTAGTTGACCTTGTTGACCTAGTTGACATTTTTCACCTTGTTTGTTTTTTTAAGCCTAGTTGGATTTGTTAGCCTAGTTGACCTTGTTGACCATGTTGGTTTTATTGGATTTGTTAACCTAGTTTACCGAGTTGACCTTGTTTACCTTATTTGTTTTTGCAGCCTAGTTGGATTTGTTAGCCTAGTTTACCAACCGAGTCGACCTTGTTTACCTTGTTTGTTTTTTAGCCTTGTTGGATTTGTTAGCCTAGTTGACCTTGTTGACCTAGTTACCTAGTCTACCTTGTTCTTTTTGTTAGATTTGTTGAGTTTGTTTGCCTTGTTTGTTTTTTTAGCCTAGTTGAATTTGTTAGCCTAGTTGATCTTGTTAAGAAAGTTGTGACCTTGTTAACTTTGTTTGTTTTGTTGGATTTGTTAGCTTTGTTGACCTAGTTGACCTTGTTGACCTAGTATGGTTTGTAACCTTTTTGGCTTTGGCTTTTTGGCTCTGAATTTGCTGTATTTGTTATATTAATATTAGCAAAGCAAGTTGGTTTTGTTTGCCTTGTTTGATTTGTTAGATTTGTAAACCAAGTTATTTTTGTAAAGCTAGTGGTATTTTTTTATTTAGTTAGTTTATTTTACCTGTGTTGTTTTTTTAAATGAGTTTTAAGGGTTTTATTAATGTTTCATATGTTGATTTTGTAGTTCAGAATTAATATTTAATTCAATGTAATGTTTTTTTAATCAAAATAAACAAATGCTAGTCAGAATAAAATAATTTTTTTTCTGGCTTATCTAATTAATCTTATCACCAAGGTACTATAAATTGCGTTTTTGATATATTACTCTTGTAAATGTGTATTAAATGCACCCCAAATTGTGTCTTCTTTATCTTTATAACGTTGGAGGTATTGGAAATCGTTCAAAAGTACTGTTAATGGCTGTAGGCCCCTAACCTTAATTATAAGGCTAAGGCTTAACCTTGGCCTAAGTCTAAGCCTCAGCCTAAGCTTTAACCTAAGCCTAAGCCTAAGCCAAAGCTTAAATCTAAGCCTAATGCGAAGCCTTAAACTAAGCCTAGACCTAAGACTTAACCTAAGCATAAGCCTAAGCATGACCCTAAGCCAAAGCCAAAGCCTAAATCTAAGCCTAAGGCTAAGCTTTAACCTAAGCCTAAGCCTAAGGCTGAGCGTAAACCAAAGCCCATGCAAACGCCTAAATCATACCCTAAACCTAAGCCTTAGTCTTTAATTTGTGGATGTTGTTCTTTTTTAATATTTTTATTAATGATTCATCATAAGGTCAACTAGGTTCCCAACAAGGCTAACAAGGTAAACAAGGTAAACAAGGTCAACTAAATCAACGAAGTCAACTCCGTCAACTAGGTTAACAAGGTCAACTCGGTCAGCAAGTCCAACTAGGTAAAAAAGATTAACAAGGTCAAGTAGGTCAACAAGGTCAACTAGGTAAACAAAATTTTTAACTCGGTCCACTTTTTTTCTAAAACCTAGTTTGGGGGGAAGGTTGTTCACATGGGCCCGTATTTATATATTATTTACCTTGTATGTTAGCGTTATTTATAATAACCAATACATGGCATTTATAAATAATAAATAAATAAATAAATAAATAAAATAAAAAATTTTGAACAAAAAAGGTTTAAGTTTCATATTCAAACTTAAATACCTTATAAAACAAATATTTAATAACCTATTTTGTTTAACATAATATTTACTAATATCATGCTCCAGAACTTCGGCTATTTAAAACGGAGATAGCTCCACGTTCCGGAGCTTCGTCTTTTAAATCAACGATTTTAAGCAAATCTATACTTGAAATATATTTAAGTTTTTCCTATTTATAGGACTATTTTTTATTGTTTTTAATTAATTTTAAGAAATATTGAGTTTACGAAAAGTTTAGAACAAAATAATATACAATATTACTTTTAATTATTGTTCATAAAATGATTACGAAATTAGTTAGTTGCTTTAGATTTCCAAAAAGCAGTATAATACGATAAGCACAGCTTTTTGAGTTATGTCCAATTTTTTATCAATGCGTTTAAATTGAAATGAATTTTTTTTTTGCACGTAAATATAAATAAATTTAGTTATTTGGTCTCCATTGAAATGCGTGAATTAAAATGAAGACTTTGCGTTAAAAAAATGCAATTTAACTTTTTGGGATTCTTTCCGCTGTAAACCCGCGGAAAAAATTGCGCTGCTAGTATTAAATTTTTGAGTACTGCTCAGTATTATATTCGCGTTCAGGACCGTCGGAACCGTACTTTAACACTGAGCAGCACTGGGGCCTATTTCATAAAGACATTTGTAAATTTTCAATTTAGAAATTTCCGCCTATTTTTTTGCAAATTAAATGATAGAGTATATACGACACGGCGAATAATGATCGGTCAGCGGAAATGAAATGACGTGGCTGCGAAAAATCAGCGGAGAACAGTGGGCGGAGATGCTCCCCCTGGATTACAAGTCGAAAGAACTTTATCGTGTATTTTACAAAAAATAGGCGGAGATTTTCGAAATGAAAATTTACAAAGGTTTTTATGAAACAGGCGCCTGGCGGGCAATTGTTTCCGCGGGTTTACAACTGTTTTTTGAACAAAAAAATCCCAAAGGGTTAAATGGAGAATTCTAAAATTTTGTGGTTATAATGAAAATTTCTGGCGAGGCTTTTTATTCAGAAGTTGCACATTTTTTCTGGTAAAGTATCTATTTACTATTGTCTGTTTGTTAGTTCTCTAATTTTTCAGGGTTAAGCTTACTATTAAGCTAATTTTGGGTAAGTTTGTCTTTGAGATTAGTAGTCTTAATAAAAAAAATTTAAAAAATTGGTATTGAGCATTTGTTAGCAGCTTAATTAGCTCCTTTTTTGAAACAAGTTTTTGGGTTCCGGCAGGCCAAAATATTTAGTTGTAGTTTTTCGATGAAAGTAATCGAAATAAATTTTAATCGAATTCAAAAAACCAATTCGTCTTTTTTTAGGTTTGCCTTTTTTATTTTTTCAGACAGAAATTTGAATAACATGTGTTTTTTTAACAAGTGCTGCTGTGTAACCCATTAGAAATAAAAAAATAATAAAAAACATGAACAAAAAAAATTGGGAAAAAGTTTTACTTGTATGTTACTTTGGAAAACGAAGATTCTTTAGGAAAAAGTAACTATTTATTCAAAAGTTTTCAGTTATATGAAACGAATGATTGATCTATTGTTATAAATATCTTTTATTAGAAAATATTATTTCATATAAATAATTTGAACTTATATTACAGTGTTAATTATAGAGCTGCAAATTGTTCTTTATGGAGTTTTTATTGGCAATAAAACTTCGTATCTAGGCGTCTTTTAATCTTTATTATGGCGTTAATAGTTAATTATAGAGAACTTTTACTTAAAAAACAATAGGAAGATTTAAAGTCTGAATGTGCTAATCATGATGATGTTTTTTATTTAAAAATTTTCTAAACATATTTGAATAAGCAGTATCATAATGTGATAATTGTTTGGTAGGATGAATTATAATGTTGTGCTTAAACAAAAATGCTTGGAAGTTTTGTTTTTATTTTATATAATCGTTAAAAAATATTTTTTTTGAAAATTATAGTGTTCCTTTGTATGACATTAAAAAAAGTTGAATTAATATGCGAAATAACTGGCTAAATATCTTGAGTTAGCTTCCTCTTTTTTTATCTGTACAACCTTATAACGTGTTTACTCCAATTATAATTTTATAACGTGCTAACTTGAATCATCTTAAGTTGTATTTGAGCCGCAAAAAACCGGGCCGGTCCGAGCCATTATTTCTTAAATTATATTTGCTATTATATTATATTATATATTTATATTGTATTATATTTAAAATTATTTGGTAGGTTTGGCGGGTCCGGGGTGAAATTTTTATTATTCGCGGAATTTTAGACAATTTTAAACGCTGAAATTAGACATTTTTGGTAAAAAGTATAAGAAAAGGTTTAATTAACCATTTAAAAGCGAACATTTTTTTGTTCAAAATGTTAGATTGTTTAGTAGCAAAACCTTTGATTCAGTATTGTAAGTCATCGAAATCAGCATTGTTTAATTAGCTTTTTGTATAGGTTACGAAGGAGACACATTGATTTATTAAATAACAAAGTGCATAAAGAAATTTAATTGGAAGGGAGCTTCCAACTAAACGCCGAAACGAAGGAACACTTAATTCTAGTACGAACTGGAATAAACTAGATTCTAGAACGAAGGAAGGAATTAGTATGTTATTGTTTAAATTAGTAATGATCTCCAAAGCTCCGAGCTCAGGAGCTCGGAAGTGAAAAGTGGTGGTTAAAATTGGCACTAAAAATGGAATCTAAGTTTTGCACGGAATTTCATTTCCTGAACATTATAGCTTTAGATTAGTTATTTTAGTATTTAGCTAATTTCGAAATGTAACGGGAAATTTTTTGTAGAAAATTGACAAAACATAACAATATTATGTTTTAAAAACCCATAACCGGTTTTCGCTTGAATTCTTTTAAATCAATAAATTTCGTTATCACGCAATCATCATTAGACCCTAGTTTCAAATATAAATAATATATTAATTTCTAACGCTTAAACGCTAGTAAAATACTCCTTTTGTACATATTTTACACACAAAATGTACATCTTATGAAATTATTGGTACCTTTAATACTTTTTCGTACTGACTTTTTTATATTTTTTATCACGATTGTAAGCTGAATCTTTGACATAGTGTTGAACATTGTGAAAAAATATTTTATGTAAGTTATTGCTTAAAAATAGTTGTACGTGTTGATAATTTTTTGTTCAGTAAGCTTTTTACTTTAGTGATATTGCTCAAACTTAAAATACAAAAGTGTCATTTTGAGGTTTAATTTGCTTTAAAAAATTTAAAACGGATGAAAAGATTTTATAAATTTGGTAAAAATACTTTAAACTTTATTATGGGTGGCGCGGGAGCGCCACGAGGCGATTTATCCCTGCGGCGCCGCGCCAACCATTATTAAAGAACGTGGGTAAATTTTGAAATTCAGAACCTTCTTCTTTTTTTTTCTTCTTTTTCTTCTTTTTCTTTTTCTTCTTCTTCTTCTTCTTCTTATTCTTATTGCGCAGCTAAAAACATAGTTTATTAGGCTATTTTTCAATTTAATTCAAAAAACGGTGAACTAGCCTTGAAAAATGCTCTAATAATAGAGCAGGAAAAAGGGACGATTTTTCCCCGGGCGTATGTTCCGTCAGAAAAGATGTGGACTAGTCTCAGATGGACATTATGTGGACTATAGGAAATGGCATTTGGTAAGGGCAGCTGCTCACTGAATAAAAATTTCTACCATATGATAATGATTTGTTTACACATTGATCTAATCACACAGCAGTGTTGCTTTTTTAGTCTGATAAAAAGTCAATTGAAAAAATCATACTCACAGCAATCTTTGACAAGCGAGAAATCGCCACTTTTTCAAACTTATAGTTGTTTCTTATACAAACAAATATAGCCTTTTATTGGAAAAGTGGCGATTTCGCGCTTGTCAAAGATTGCTGTGTGTATGATTTTTTTAATTGACATTTCATCAGACTAAAAAAAGCAACAGTGCTGTGTGATTAGATCAATCTATAAACAAATCATTATCATATGGTAGAAATTTTTTTTCAGCAAGCAGCTGCCCATACCAAATGCAAATTACCTATAGTCCACATAATAACCATCTCAGACTAGTCCATATCTTTTCTGTCTGAACATACGCCCCGGAAAAAATCGCCCCTTTTTCCTGCTCTATTATTAGAGCATTTTTTAAGGCTAGTTAATATATTAACGCATTTATATGTTAAAGATGTAACTACAAAATAATTTTGCAAATGTTTTATTTTATATCACAAGATTAAATTGTGTACTAAAATTTTAAAATAAGCTTAACAGGCTAAACAATAGGAACGTTTTACAAAATAGAAAATAATGTTTTTAATTTTTTTAAATATTTTCATCAATTAAAACAAAATAATAATAATCAGAATTTTAATTCATAATGCATATAGTGCGGAACCAACGTTGACCTGTTTGTAACAATATATTTAAAAAATGAGTGAAATTTTACTAAAATATAAAATTTATATAAACCGGTTTATATTAAGAACAACGAAGTTTACGTATAAGAAACCTCAAACTGCGGTTAAAATTAGCGATTTTGGATTATTAAATCAATTGACACGGAGAAAAGAGAATATGTAATAACGTTGACTGAACTACCTTCCGGCGCTGTAAAAAACGTAAAAAACTATAAAAAATATCAATTTTGCTTGACATTTATTCGGTTGAAAGCAAATGTTTATCGGTTGATTTTTTTAAAACGTTTAGCACTAAACAGCATTCAAAAAAGGGGATGAATTTAAACACGTGAAGTAATAGAAAAAAATTTTTTTTAATTCGGGAGAAAATCGGAGACCTGCAATCAGTTACCATTAGCAAATATCCTGTATTGTTTTACACGCATCGAGATTATATATCAATGTAAACAAACACAACTTAAAAAAGAAAATATAAAAAACACTCAACTTTTATTTTTAATTTTAAGTGCCGTTGTCGCGGGATTTGTTTTTCCCCCTTCTTTTTCCCCCCAGAAAGACTATCCCGGTAAAAAACCGGGATAGTTTCCCCCCGGAAAAACTATCCCGCTTAAAAACCAGGATATTCTTTTCCCGTCTCTTTTTTATATTGTTGTTTGTTTGTTATGAATTTTAGCTTGATTTTATGGTTTTGCTTAGTCTGCTTGGGGAAACTAAGGTTTAAAATGGTTAAAGTAGCTCATGGGTTTTATTTCAATGATTTTATGAATTGTTGAAAGTATGATGATAACAAAATAACCACTTTAATTTAATACGTCTTTTTGAAGAATGCGCAGAATTAATATTATAAACTTTATGAAAATTTTTGAAGGGAGGAAAGAACATCCCTGGATAGTTTTTCCGGGGGAATTTAAAGGGGAGAAAGAATATCCCTTGACACGGTGTTTATTTTCATATGATAGATTTTGACTCACTGAATTCCAAATTAACAATTAAAAATAGTGTTTAAGTATTTTTCCTATAAGCCTTTGCAACAATTCACTGTAGGTGTTTTTTAACCATATACTTTTAATGTGTGCTTGTTAATAAATTTAATAAAACTTGTATATTAACCTTTTTGTTTTGTTGTTTAATTTGGAGTGTTTTCGTTGTTTTTGTTTCTAAATTTTGTGTGCGTAATTGTCATTTTGTGACTTGTACTACAATAATATCTTAAATCTTAAATTGGCATTTATCAAATTTTATTCAGAGATTTCTTGTTTTTTTCACTAATTAATGTTCCCTTAAATTTCTAAATGAGTGATTTTCATATTTTCCTTAAAAATTCTGGAATATTTATACAAAAGAAAGAGGCTCTTGACAGCTCGATTTAAGAAAAGAAGTAAATTTGGGCATTAAATTTTTGTCACGTCGGTTTTTATATATTTTTTTGTTAAAACATCAGTAATTCTTGAAACATTGCAATCCTAGCAAGAATCAATCAAAAGCAAAAAAATAAAATAAAATTCCGCATTTTTAACAATTTTTTGCGTTTTTTGCAGTAAAAGTGCCACTTTTAACGCAAAAATTTTTTAGATTTTTGAAAGTCGCGATAACTGTTAAAAACTGGAGTTTTATATTTCAGGGTTTTCAATATAATATTTATGACTCAAAATAATGAATGTAGTTATAAATAAATAAAAACAAAAATAAATATAGTTTTGTAAGCCGGTCTGATGTGATTTCGCATGATACAAATTCAGAATATTTATTAAAATGTTATTAGGATAAAAATAGAAGTTTTGTGATTTTTTTATTTGACAACCCGCATTCCTTTCTTTTTATAATAACTTAACAACTGAACCTCGTTTTAAATCAATGTATGTATCGAAATGTATGTTTATCGAAATTTTTTGTTTGTGCTCCTATGGTTTTCAGACCCTCATTAAATAACTGATAAGTTTAATACTATTTCGTTTAATTTCATTAATTTAATCCTATGTAAATATTAAACACACTAAAATAAATTTCTGGTTTTATCGCAAAAAGTTTAGTTATTGTTAATGTTTGATTGGCAAAAGGTGCACAAGTTGTTTTTAGCATTCAGCCAAAGAAAAAAGTCTCCACTCCAAAAGAAAAAAAAAGTATTCTGCATTTATGACGTTTTACTGTTTTGTTTGGCCAATTTTCGATTACAGGTTGTTTTTGTTCTTTACCAACATTTATTACTTGTAGAATTGCAAAGGTTTTTACAATTAACTTTTATCTATGAAATACTTAATATTATTTTTTTGTAAATAAATCGTTGATGGACAGTTTTTTAGATATGCCGCCTGCGACAACAACACCAAAATGTGCAAAAACCATATAAATTCTTTTTTGGCCTTAACTATAATTGCTAAAAAACCAGCAAAAATATATTTTAAAAAACCCTTCTTTAATAAACACCAGTACATCAAGACCGTAAAAAATAGTGTTGCCGTATAAATTAGTAGCTAGAGGGCACTGGTTAACAAATCAATTAATAAACAAATCAATTAACCAGTCCTTGTGATGTGGTTTTAACCGGTGTTGTGCAAAACGACAGGGTGGCCGGCGATTTATAAATTTATTATTTTTAAGTGAAAATACTCTATATAATCCTATTATCTATACTTTTATAATCCTATAATAGAAAATACTCTATATAATCCTCGCTCTATAATACTTCCATTGAAAATTTTTTTTTGTTTCTGGAATATAATTGGTCTTCTCCATTCAGAGTTACTTTAGTGTCGGCATACCAGTAATACCAATGTAAAACCTTCGCTTCAGCGCCGTGGGCTGAATAAAATTTAGCCTGGGAACAATTTAATAATAGTTAATTGAATAATAGTTATATGCATTAAAGAATAATAGTTAATTGAATTAATTCATTGTTTTTATAGTTGTTTTTTAGCATGACAGGCAGCAGCGACGGAGGATCCAGTCTTTTAACCGGATGTGAGCAAAACCTGATCCGACAAACCTGGACACGGGACCCAGAAGAGCTCTTTCAACTGGGCTGCGAAATATACATAAAAATATTCCAACTGGCCCCGGAGGCCAAGCCCCTGTTTCCTTTTCTACATGTAGTGATAAAAGTTACCAAAGACCAATTGGTGACGATTTTTTTTAAAAACCTTACAAAATTATTATATTAGACAGATTTTGAAGTATGCTATTCCAGCAGTTTGTGTCTCTTATTTGAAAAAAATATATTGATATTATATAAAAAGTTTAGCAAAATCTCTGGTAAAGCCTTTTTTTATACGTGTTTGTTTGACAGTGGTGCAGGTACCGCTTTGAATCAGCATATGAACAGCTATAATATGGAAAAGTGACAAATAGTAACAGGTTATGGGGGCATTTACATGCACATTTACAGCGCTACATTATACTTTTTGCAGCGATGTGAACGTGTTGCCAGCATTTTTTGTCACTCTAGTGTTGAATAGGTCTAAAAGCACTACTTCAGTACTCCTGCAGAAGGCTTGCAGCATTGCAAGTCTAGCACAGATGAGAAAAAACCATTAGTGCTACATCTTGGTCTTTAAGCTGTGATGATAGGCTTTTATTCTTTATATTATCTGGTTTTGCTCCTTTATATTAAATAATGCCAGAGTTTAAACTCCTTTATATTTAATAATAAATATATTTTACTGTTTTTTCATATATTTTTTTGGTTTGTAAATAAATTTTCAGTCTTTTATTTAGGAGCGCCAAAAAAACTTAATGTCGATTTTTTCTTAGATTAAAATTTAACCATTTTAGGGCAAATATTTCCCTTTTTAACCTTTTTAATTATGCTGCTGTATGGATGTAGCTATATGCTTAAACAAAGCTCATAATAATGTTATTTTCAATGTTATTCGGCAATTATTCTAGTTTAATTTATATAAGTGTTAAAAGGGTAGATAATTGTTAAAAACACGAGTATTTAGAAAGAATTCAATATTTTATGATAAATTTATTACAAGTATCACGGCATCTGGCTTGTTTGACATTCCAAAAGTTGTATGTTGTTATTTTAATCATATTGGTTTACAATAAATAGATTTCAATACATTATAAATAGAAGAATGGAAGTTTTTTCAATTTTTTTTTTTTTTTGATAGCTATTTCTTTTAAAAATCTGTTTTGGAGTATTGCATACAAAAAAATAAATTTCAAAAAATATATTCTCTAGCTTATGTTCTATTATTTTGAAATATTATATAATTTATGTATCTCCAGAAGATGTAACATTGATGTTTAATACTGCTATTTATTTACTAAAATCACATAGGAATATGAAAATGACTTTAATTTGAAAAACAAAAACAGTAATTTAGAGTTTCCATATTATGATTTACAGAACCTAACAGCTGTATAACTATGGTTAAGAGTCTGGTTTAGGGGGTATTTTAGCTTCTAATAACAGCTGCTAAAGTTAAGTTGTTTTAGCACGCTGCTTAGCTCAAGGGTTAGGTTGTATTAAGGCTACTTCATACTTATGACAAAACGTCCTTTGGACAAAGTCCATAGGACAATTTTAGAAAAGCCAAAACGTCCTTTGGACTAGCCAAAACGTCCTTTGGACTTTTTCCTTTGGACGAAGTATGAATGCTACTTAAAATTTGTCCTTTGGACAAAGTCCAAAGGACAAAATCCAAAGGGAAAAGTCCAAAAGACAAAAAGTATGAACACGTTGTCCTTTGGATTTTGTTTTTTACTCAGTCCAAAGGACGTTTTAACGCTGTATTTGTCCTTTGGACAAAGTCCAAAGGAATTTTTTTTTCTCTTTTTGTCTTTTGAACTTTGTCCAAAGCACGTTTTGTCATAAGTATGAACCAGCCTTTACTGATCGGCTTAATCCAATAAATGTTTGACCATAAAATTGGCTGCTGGCTTTTATCACTACCAAAAAGGGTCCGGCTGTGTTTTGGCACCAGATTCCCGAGTTCAAACGGCAGGCTATCAGATTCGTGCGCGTCCTTTCGGAATGCGTGTGCTATTACGCCGAACAGAAGGGGCAGTACAAAGAATTCGAACGCTACCTCAAAGTGCTGGGAGCCAGTCACAGGAACTACATAAAAAGGTATTAATACTGACTCTTGGATTGGACATATAAATCCTAAGAAACATTAATAAACAGAGTTGTTTAGAACGTTTAAGCTGGGCAAGGTTTTGGAAAAACCAAAGTGGACACGATGGTTCATTAAAAGATCCCCAGAGCTATTGCCTTTAAAGCTGACTTTCAGATCAAGACATATGAACCCAACAAACATGAACGAACAGAGTTGTTAAAAAAGTCTGAGCTGGCGGTGGTATTGGAAAAATTAAGGGTAACCCATGCTTTACTTGCAGATCTTTTTGCGTTAGATCCAGATCCCCACCCAAAAGTTAAATCTAATCTACAAAGGTTTTAAGGCGCCGTCAACCATACATAGACACAGACGGAGTTGGGGGGGGGGGTTTAACCCCCCAAATTCCGAGATGTGAGGTGTTACTTAGAAGTGGTGGGAGAATAAAGGTTCCCCCCCCAATTTTGGAAAAATGAAGAAAAAATGTCTTTAAAATGACTTCTTACTGCCTCCAAAATTAAGTTTTGAGGTAAAAATAAATTTTTTAAGCAATAAAAGCTAAGAAATTCAATAAAAAAGGCTTTTTGACCTAAAATCAGCGTTTTTACCTATTTTCCTTTAAAATCTAAAAAAAGACGACATGGATAAAAGACACTCCAGAAAAAAAATGAAGCGGGTAAAATGCGTTTCTCGGATTTCAACCTCCCTAATTCGGGGTTTAACTCCCCTCATTTCGGACCAACTTGTCTATGTATGCCACCAACTGAAATTTTTTAGCAATTCAGTTTTTTTAAAATTTTGCTGGGTTGATATGCCCTGGTCTAAAAATTCCTTAAATGTGCCGTGCGGAGTTAAATTTTTTGTCTTCGATTTTTATATTCTTTGTGAAAACCTTATCCCTGCCCCCAATAGCCCACAAAAATTTTTTCAACAGAATATCTCTAGTGGTTCAGCAGTTATGACGCCCAAAAATGGCGTATTTCGACAATTCTGTTCGTAAAAGATTGCTCAATGTTTATAACTATTTACGTTACAAAT
>JASAMX010006662.1:0-10775 GCA_030248175.1 Microlaimidae sp. YZB2_3
GGAAGAAGCTCCCCTTTGGTCAAAATGCGTTGTTCAGCAAAAAAATGTCCTTAATATTTATTTTTTTTAAACATTTAACCCTTTTATGACATTCCTTGAATGAAACTTAAGCTTTGCAATGATATCTCATTTAGTCCAATCCTTTTCGTTGTTAAGGAGAAAAACTTGTTGCCCTTTTTGGTGAAAAACGTCCAGCATAAAGATGTCCTTGTTCATTTTTCAAAAAACATGATATTCTGGCTTTACATTGGCAAATTACTCTTACCAATAACTTGAACCAATTCGAACACAAAAATGTTTTAACTTTCAAAGTTCATAGGGCCCCGTTTTTGTGATAATGTCTTGTCCAACCAAAAGATGTTCATTTTTTCGATTTTTTTTAATTTCAACCCCTTTATGACATATGTAAGCTTTGCAACTATACCTTATTTTACCCAATCTTTTGCTGGTTGGGAAGAACGGTCATTCCCCTTTTTAGTGAAAAAACGTTGTCCAGCATTAAGATGTCCATGTTATTCTTACCAAAAAAAACATGACATTTTGATTTTACATTGGCTAAATACTCTTATTAATAAGTTCGAGCCAATTCAAAGGCAAAAAAATTTCGATTTTCAAAATTCATAGGTTTCCCCTTGTGAAAATGTTTTGTCCAGGCTAAAGATGTCCATGTCAAATTTTTCTAAATTTAAACCTCTTTATGACATTCCCCGGACTGTAAGCTTTGCAATGATATCTCATTTAGCCCAATCCCATTTGTGGTTGGGGAGCACGTTAATTCCCTTCTTTAGTGAAAAAACGTCCAGTATAAAGATGTCTATATTCATTTTTTCCAAAAAAAACATGATATTCTGGCTTCACATTGGCTAATTACTTTTACCAATAAGTTTGAGCCAATTTTATGTAAGTTCATTTTATGTAAGTAAAAAATAATTTTTGTTCTGTATTTGAACTTGATTTTTATTGACCGCTGTGTGTGAAAACGTACGGAATGTCTCTCCGGACAGTTTTCTTAAGTATGGAAAATCGCGATTTTTAGCATACGAGATCTCGTGAAATACAGTAATATTGCAGTAAAAAATTTATATGAGTATTAAAAAGGCAGAAATATCACGGTTATAAAGTGAACATTTATTATATTACTGTAAGTAATTGAAATAATTGATATTAAAAATCAAATTGCAATGAAATTTTTTTAAAACCCTTAAAAATATTTACTGCACACTAAAATTAAAAAACCCCCCAAAAGGGAAAAAGAGGGAAAAAAAAAAAAAATGGAAAAGGAAAAAAAAAAAAAAAAAAAAAAAAAAAAAAAAAAAAAAAAAAAGAGGGGAATAAAAGGCTTAAAACAAAAAAAAAATATTGCGATGATGGCGTCATCATAGGTCAAAAATGGCGCGGGGGGGGGGGGAACGGGGGGGGAAGACAGACACCGTTACCCTTTTTCACGTATACGTGAAAATTAAATTGAATACTGTTGTATTTATGGTTTAATATACAATTTTCCATGAAAAATAGGGGTTAATTTTTCCAAAATTTCGGTGAAACTTCTATTTAATTTAATTTGGTAAAACTTAAAGCTCCAGATAGTATATTTCTATTGAAATTTATAATTTTTGGAAGGCCATAACATCTTTTGTATTTTTTAACCCATATAAATATATTATTCTGTCGTGATTTTTATCGATTTATTTCAGAGCGTTTGTTTATAAATCGCTTTTAGAGCTCAATATCCCGTGGTAGCAGTGGCATAGTTGGTTACGTCGTCAAATTTTTGAAAGGTCCCGAAATCGATTCCCACATAAAACAGATTTGGCCACAATTTTTTTTTTTTATTTTAATAATGTTTTTTTTTTTTAATTTTAAAAATTTATTTCACATAAATTCAAAAAATATCATTATTGTAAACAGGATTTGTTGTCTGCTTTTCGCCAATTAGTCAAATTTTCGTCATTTGAATATCTTAAAATATTATAATACTCAAAAGTATAATAATTCAAAAATAAATTGTGTGTAAATAGAAATGGGTAATTTTTGCTCTTTACTGCAATTGGTTTACTACTGAACGCTCTGCAATAAAAACTGTCCGGAGAAACCTTAAGATTGGTTCATAGACGTTGCAAACTGCTGTGATTCGATTGGCCCCTTATTATTCATTTAAAAATAAACCAGCCACTTTCTGTTTGCCTTTAAATTAACGAATGTATAATAATTTTTTAAAATTTCTAACTGAATTGTAATATTACCACCCAATTCGAATAATACCAATTTTATTTTTTAAGTTTAGCCGGATTTCTAAAATAAAAAATACTAAATCATCCAATTTTATCGATAAATAAACGGACACATCGGAACATACGTGCGGTTGACTTTTGCGTTTTTATCAAATCTCCAACTGAATGCAAAAAACTTTTCGTTGTTTAAAAGCTTAAAGCTAAAGCAAGTGTTACTTTGTGTGCAAAACGACGTTTTATTTATTGATTTTATTTAAATTGTCATTAATCAAGATATTTAGGTATATATTGAAAAGTTTCTTTATAGAATCGGAAACGGTCAAAAAAAATTTATCGAGAAAAACATCTCGAATTCTACATTTTTGTTTTTGGTTGGGTCTATTTCGATTATTTAAATCGTGTAATAGCGCTGGGGAGTTGCAACCCCCCGCCTTGGGGGCATTCTGGCTATATACCGGTTTTGCCTCAAAATCATCCCAAACCAGTTACTCGGAGTAGAATACAGTATTGAATAATGAACACTTTTTTTTAATTAAAAAGTTAAAAATTAAAAAAAATCTCGATCCTACTGCTAGTCTGACGCTTTACACATTCGGCTACTGACCCATCTGAGTTTCTTTCGTAAAATTTAGTTTTGAACAAACGTTTCGAAAAGTAATTTCTCGGCGTCAAATCAAAAAAAATGTAAATGAAAATTTAATCATTTGATAGGATTTAGTTTGTTCTAAACTTTTAACACAGCAGTTGTACTATAATTCCAAGCCAGTTTTTAACGAATCTCTACTATCACTATCACGTCTTTTTTATATTGCAAAAATTTTAGCAATAAAACGAAATTAAAAAAACTTCAATAGTAGGGATTTAAATTTTGCGGAAAATTTTTGTGTACGTGTACATTTTCTGTATCTAACTTAAGTTAAATTTTTATTACGTAATATTAACTCTGGTTCTGTTAAATTGGGAAAAACTTTTTTAAAATGCTTTTTTTCAACGAAGCATATCTCGGCGTTGAATAGAGTAGTGCATTTAATTTCGGCACTTTTTTTGTTTTTCCGATGTAACTTTTCACTGTATGGCCCGATTTTCATGTTTGATAGCTCATTTAAAAGCTTTCACAATACTGCGTTGCGTCACAAAAGTACTGTACGAAAGTAGTTTTTTACTTAAATCAGTTTTTAAAAAAATAGAAAATTGCCGAAATTAAATGTATGCATTTAATTTCGGCAGTTTACAAACAATCGATAGTTTCTCAGTCACAAAATCATCAATTTAAAAAATTTAAAAACCTATCATTATCTCCAGACAGTTTTCTTTAATTTAAGCTTCTACTTGTTGTTCAACGTGTAACTGGCAAAAAGTTACAGCTAAAATGCCAAATGGTATCAAAATGAGCAAAATTTGGGAAAAAAGTGCATTTAATTTCGGCACTTTTTAAAAGGACCCCCTTGATCGAGTTTAAGTGCAGTGCTATGACCCCTACACATTTCAACGTTGTCTTTTAACTATTTACAACTACAATTTAACACCCGGACCCGACTACTTAATTCAACCCGTTTTTACCTACAGCAATATGTGTGCCGAAATTACACTTTTTTATTTTATAAAGATTGCTCACCACAGACGCAACGTAGAACCACGGGGACTAAAAATTCGGAAAATAAACTAAATTTTACCAGGACACAGTTTAATTTTTAAACCAATTTATTGCGTAATCATGAAATGCCCATGTTCTAAAAACAAGTAACAATTTTATTTTTTATAAATCACACAATTTCACATAAAAATATCATAACATAACAAATAAAAAGCTTACGACAGTCATCTACATATAATTAGCTCTCATTTGAGCTATCAAACGTCGTATTCCGTCCAGGATTACCAAAGATATAGTCCAAAATCAAAAATGCCCAATTTGGAAAAATGCCGAAATTAAATGCACTACCCTAGTCCATTAAAAATGTTAAGGATACTGAACTGACCGGGAAAAAATACCGGTTCTCCCGATATAGTTTGCTTCTGTCTGTCACGTATGGCACGAGTTATACACAAAAACCGACATGGTATCCTAACTATATCGTTCCACTTTAAGTATTTATGGTGCAACCGGGCCTTTGAGCGATCTTAAAATCTTGACGTAAATAATCTATAACATTACACTTTAATTATTCATAAAATTAGCGTTAAAATAGGGCGGAGGTTTTTGGAGCTCCGGAGCTTCATCCTATATTTTTAATGTTCTGAGCAATTATAAATTCCATTTCAAGGACTATTTTTATTGTTTTTAATTTCGAACAAAATTTTCAAAATCTTTTTGACAAAATATTTTATGACTTTACTTTAATCATTCATAAAAATAGTATATTAGGCCGGAGCTCGGTGTTCCAGGGGACATTACTAATATAGATATTCAGACCTGTGCACGGTCTGGAAATGCCCCCCTCGCTTTATTGGAGGATGTGCCCCTCCCACCCCCGCCCAAAAATAAAAAAACCCCAAAATTATAACGCCATTTTTGACCTATTATGACGCCATCAGGGCCGTACCCAGGATTTAGCACTAGGGGGCTTTAGTTCCTAAATTTTACAAAAAAATTTGCCTGCTGCTACAGGCTAAAAAACGTGGTTGGTTGCAAATTAAGGGAAATAAATAAATGTTAAGCCTTTAATTGTCATGATCGTTACATGCATATTTAATCATTTAAAATATACAACAAAAAATCTTTCACTAATTAGTTTTTTTTTAAACTTTATTATTAGTTTTTTCTAGTGAAATTAGTTGAAATTTACCCCCCAAAAAAAATCCCGACTATAGCCGACCCCCCCCCCTAAAATTTGGGGGTATCCCGGACACCCCTCTAAAATTTGGGTGGTCCCAGTACTAAAAACGCTAAAAATGAGGTACTTGGCGTATACTCCAAAAAAAAATTTCGGGACATCCCCCCAAATTTGGGGGTTCGGGTATACCTCTCTCCCCCAAACAAAAATTCCTATGGTTTGGGGGTGTTCGCTCAGCCGCCGGAGGCAAAATTTTTTTTAATATGCACTAAAAACATCTTAAAAAATTGTCTCCTGCGATTCGGTCGTAGTTTTACTTCTGTTTCTATAACTTAATGTCTAATCATTTTATTTGTTACTGTAGTAGCACCAAGCCGACATAAAGCGTTGGCCGGGGGGTCTAGAGGGTGTTCTCCCAGCCGCCGGAGACGAAATTTTTTTTATATATGCACTAAAAATTGCTTGAAAATTGTCTCCAGCCAATCATATGGCTGTAGGGTTACTCTTGTTTTTATAACCTAATTCCTAAACAATTTGTTTTTACATACTTTAAATCAATATAATGTTAAAATTTGTACTTTATTCCAATAAGGTTGTTTCTTAATTCTATTAAGAAACAACCTTATTTAAATATAAATAATTGCCTAATTTATTTAAAAATATATGCTCGACTGCAAGGGGTTTGTAACTTATGAGCAAAAGGTGCGGTTGAATAAAAAAAAGAAAAATACATTGCAGATTTTATAAATTTTTATTTTTTATATCGCTTAATTTTTATTTTTTATTTCGTTTAATTTTGAGCACTTAAGATGCACAACATTTTTATAACCTGAAAATAAAAAATGTAAAGGGCGAACTATTTACAAGAATGGCTGGCTTCACCAGCCAGAGGGGCAGTCGGGCAGACCGCCCCCTAGGTATAAAAATGGCCAAAAGGAGGGGGGCGGTCGCCCCCCTATATACGCTACTGATATATATATATATATATATATATATATATATATATATATATATATATATATATAGATATATATATATATATATAAATAATATGTGTGTCGTGTATGTGTGTGGCAAGCAGTAAATTAAAGTCAGTAAAGTTCCAAAAAATCTTGAAAACATTTAACAGAAAGTTTTAAAACCCTATAATATCGGTTTGCTCAAAGAAAACCATTAAAACAAGAATATAAGAAATGCTCGATTTTGAAAGGGTGATTAATTTTAATTTTCCGCGCAGTTTTGTTCTTTTTTTGTCGACAAAATTGTGAATAAAACAGGTCACTCGTGATTCGCGCTCGAACTATCAATAATATAGAATAGCTTTTATTAAATTATCTTTTACAAATATATTTATAAATATTATGTCGCATTATTCCAGTGTTCAGCCAGAGAATTGAAAATGAAACTACAGTTTAGGAATGTTTTTTACTTCTTCTAAAAGCTCGTTTTGTTATCAAGTTGCAAGTTTATTTAAATTTATTATTTAGCAAATATTACTCACTTTGCTTAGAGTAGACTCTGTTTCAAGACCCACTTTTCTAATTAAATTGAAAAATTGGGGCTTGGAGTTGGGTTTGAACCAGCGACCCTTCCCTCACCGTGCGAACGCTTTGCAACTGAACTACCGAAGCCATCGGAATATTGGGCTAAATCACTCTTTTAAAGCCATGGTTGAACAGCGTTATTTATTTGCAAGTGTAAATTTTCTTTTTTTGCTGATTTCTTCTTTTTATTATATAAGTAGTCCGAGTCAGTCATACGGCTGATAATTATAATTTTCTTGTGTTTTTGGCTCCATTTGCTTAGTTTTGCAAAACTAATAAATTTCCGAATCCAATATTGAACTAATAATTTGTTTTGATTTTTGATATTAATTTTGAAATGGTTGTTATACCAAAACGCCTTAACAATTGTTTAAATAACAGTATTAAAAAAATAATTATCTGTCTGTCTATTATGTAGTTCCCCCATGTTCTCAAGTTATTTTTGACGTTCTTTAGTTTTAAATCTGACATAAAATTTTAATTTTTGATGTTCACAATAGAAAACTTCAGAACACATTTTCAGCAATGTATTCCAAATGACGTTTTTTAACATTTAAGGTCGGTCCATACTTATGACAAAACATCCTTTGGACAAAGTCCAAAGGACTTTTGTCCTTTGGACAAAGTCCAAAGGACTTTTGTCCTTTGGACAAAGTCCAAAGGACAAATTCTGAGTAGCGTTCATACTTCGTCCAAAGGCAAAAGTCCAAAAAACGTTTTAGTTTGTCCAAAGGATGTTTTGGCTTTTATAAAATTGTCCTTAGGACTTTGTCCAAAGGTCGTTTTGACATAAGTATGAACCGACCTTTATTTAAACATAAAATATGTTTTTACAAAATAAATTTTCTCTATACAACTTTCTCTATAATTTTTCTGTATACATTTTTCTTTTTTTCTCTATAATGCATTCTTGCCTAACTTTCCTGATTGAAAATGTGTTGTCCACCAAATAGATGTTCATCTCAATTAATTTTTTAAGCATTCAAATCCTTTACGTCATTTCTTGACCGGTCCAATGATACTTCACCCCTACCTCTTTTAGGAAAAAGGTTCGTTCACATACATGAGCATGGACCGGCAAGCTAGGAGGGGATGGCTACCCCGGGTAAATGGCCCTTTGAAAGCTAGGAGGGCGGTCCAGGGGGAGTCCGTACCCCCCTAGCTTTTTAGGGGGGGTCGACCCGGGGTAGACCAGTTTGAAATCCAGAGGGGGGTCACAGAGGGTCCGGTTTCCAAACAAAGTCACATTAAATCATTTATTTAAGTTTTTTAGCACTAATACAGAATTTTATATACTAAAATAGGCTATTTCTGTATAAAAAGAGTACAAAAGTACTGTTTTTTACTACTAAATCTTGTTTGTGAACCTAAATTCATACCCAAAATTTGGCTCGGAAGGGGAAGAGGGGTTGGATTTAGAATTTCAGAGAGGGGTAGGGTGTCAAAATTTAAAAATTTGGAGGGGGAGGGGGGCCTAGATTTTTTTCAAGGGGGGTCCGAAATTTCTAGGCCAGGGGGGTGGACCCCACCCTACCTTCCCCCCCCCCTGCCATGCTCATGATTGTTTGTTCAGTATAAAATGTACAAATGTTGATTTTCCAAAAAAACACAATATTTGGTTCCTCATTGACCAAAAATTCTTAAATAAAAATAAGTTTAAGTTCATTTTAAGGCAAAAAATTCTAAAATCCATTTTAAAAAAACTCATTTTTATTCAAGGGTTACCCACTGGTAAAAAGTTTTTGTCTAGAAAAAAGATGTGCGTGTTATTTTAGTCACAACGTCAACCATTTCACGACACTCCCACTACTACTAGACTAGACGAGTGGTTTCGGGAGGAATTACACAAACACATTGACTTTACTTTTATTTATGTTATAGTAGTTTCAACAAAAATATATAATATACCGAAAAATGTGCCACTCCTATATAAAAAAGTGCCGAAACGTAGGCCATTATAATGAGCCTTTCCATTTAAATGACACTCTCCACTATAATGGCATAGTAGCCATTTTAATTCGGCGAGTTAAAATGGAGAGGAAACTATTATAATAGCCATTTATTGACTTAATTTCACTTCATATATACTCACAAGTGTAATACTGTCCGGGCCGCACAAGTTTTTGCGTGTTGGACAGTATTAAACCAACACGGGAAAACTTGTGCGGCCCGGACAGTATTACACTTGTGAGTATATATGAAGTGAAATTAAGTCAATAAATGGCTATTATAATAGCTTCCTCTCCATTTTAACTCGCCGAATTAAAATGGCTACTATGCCATTATAATAGAGAGTGTCATTTAAATGGAGAGGCTCATTATAATGGCCTACTTTTCCGCACTTTTTTATATAGGAGTTGCACATTTTTCGGTATATTATATATTTTTGGTTTCAATAGCTTGCCTAGGAACTCCAACTATTTAAAGTTGGAAAAGCTCCAGATTTGCGTTTTTTAAATGTGCAGTTTCGAGTTTATTTAAGATTGAAATATATGTTTTAAGTTATCCTATCCTTGTTTTGTGACTTTTCTTATCGTTTTTAATAGTTTTTGAAAAAAATTAGATAAAAATAATACGTTATTTAATTCGATCCGTTTTGTGATTTGGTGGGAGGGCCGCTCTCTTCTTTTCTTTCTTAAAGATACCTCCAGCAAAACATTTACAGGTTGATCTTTTCAAGCAAACTTGATAGTATGGCTCTTCATTGACTAATTACTCTAACTTTACTAATAAATTTAAGCCAATTCAGAGATGACAAATTTTTTGACTTCCAAAATCTATACAGTCTTTTCTTTAGTGAAAATGCTTTATCCAGTAAAACGATGTTTATGATTAGTTTGCAACAATTCAACCCCTTGAAAAGTTCCCTAGACTATAAGCTTTGTTTTCTATTTCTAATTAAAAAGTATATTAATAAAAATGCGTTTAGAATTTAAAAAATTGCAGACTTGTAAATTCCATAAATTCCACTGATTTTTTTATTTAATAAAATAAAGACAATTTAATGTGTTTATTAATTTACAATTACGAAGATTTTTATGAAATAGGCCCCTATCGCTATAATTCAAATGTTGGCGCCATAGTGCATTATATGGCTTGATAAATACCGCCATTCACGTTTCTAAATATTTTATGCAGCCAAAAAATTTCAAAATAAGTTTAAAAATTTAAATGTTGGCAGATTTTTTGTATCTGGTTTTATCATATCTGGTATTATACCAGATATCATTTAAATTCAGATTTCTTGTCAAACTTATTCTTACTCCCCCTCCTTCGTTTCCTATTATCCCGGTAAGGAAGGACGGGGTGCCTGAATTGGGAAAAACGGTTTTTACCTGCCTCCTACCTGCCTCCATAAAAAAATTTGCTGCCTCCTACCTGCCTCCACCCTGCCTCCTACCTGCCTCCACCCTGTCTCCTACCTTCCTCCACACTGTCTCCATGCTGCCTCCAAGGCAGTTTTACCTGCCTTCAACCTGCCTCCAGTCTTTGGGAGGCAGGTTCAAGAGCCGTCCTTACCGGGTTATGCCTATTTTTTATACTTACAATTTTAAAATTGTGAATTGAACTTAAATTTATTTTTTAGGCTTAAAATATTTGGAAGTCAAATATCAAAGAACCTTTTTCTGAAGAAATAATATCAAAGAGGCAAATGTTTTAAATAAATTGAAGTTTTTTGAAGAAACCACTCCTAGTATGGATGCACCCAACAATTTCACTAGAGCTAAGTCTTCAACAGCCGAGTGCGCAATATGTTTGGAAGAGAAGGAATCTCTTGTAGTTTTTCCCTGCAACCACACTTGCTGTTCCCACTGCATTGATCAAATGCTACTCAGACAAGGAGCTATTTCTTGCCCGTGGTGCCGTGCCAAGTACACTGAAGGGTATAAAAAAGGGGTGCTGCACTGTGGGAAGATCAGATGTTTTGAATGCGGTAAATTAAAAAATACAGAAGAAATAGTTTGGTGTCAGAAGTGCAACTTGCTATTGTGCTGCAGTTGCGATCACCAGTCTCGCAAAGGGCACAGGACGAGCGGCCATAGAGTTGTATTTTGGAATACACTTCAGCCTGTTACAGATTTTATTATCGTATGGTTTTTTTATTTTTTTCAATTACATTAACATAGGGTAGTGCATTTAATTTTGGCACTTTTTTGTTTTTCCGATGTAACTTTTCACTGTATACCCCGATTTTCGTGTTTGATAGCTAATTTTAAAGCTTTCAC
>JASAMX010006663.1:0-10974 GCA_030248175.1 Microlaimidae sp. YZB2_3
ACTTCTAACTACCCGAAACTTAAATTTTGAGATCAAAATGAATGTTTTGAGCAATAAAAAGTTTAAAAATGCAATAAAAATGACTTTTTGACCTAAAATTAGTGTTTTTACCTATTTTTCTATCAAAATCGAAAAACGATATGAGTAAAATGCACTTCAGAAAAAAAACGATATGGGTAAAATACGTTTCTCGGATGCTAACCCAGACCTGTGCACTGCCCCCCCGGGTTATAATGGAGCGGGCAATTTCAAAACCGGGGGGGGGGGCACGGGGTATAGGTGTTTTGGTCGGGTCCGCTAGGGGGGGTCCACCCCCGGGTGGAAGGCCAAAATTTTTTAGGGGGGGTCCGGACTCCCCAGGGCTTTTAGGGGGGGGGTCGACCCCGGGTGCGAGATTTCAAATTTAGGGAAGGTGAGGGGGTCCAATTTTTTAGCAAAATTTTTTTAACTCAATAATTTAAGTGTTTTTAGGTCTAATATTGAATTTTATGTATTAAAACAGCCTATTTAGGCCTATAAAGTGTATTTAAACACTGTTTTTAACTAAAAACCATGTTTTTGACAGTAAATAAAAATATACTTCCATATGGTCGGGAGGGGGGAAGGGGGGTCAGCCTCACTAGGGGGGTCAGGCCGGACCGCTCTCGAGCTTTGGGGGAAGGGGGGCCCCTGAATTTTTTCTAGGGGGGTCCAAAATTTTAGCTCTAGGGGGGGAGGGTGGACCCATCTGCCCCCCCCCCCACAAAAAAAAAACACCTATGGCACGGGGGAGGCAACTTTTTTGAAACGAGGGGGGGCAATAAAACGGGGGGCAAGCAGGGGGGAAAGAAAAAAAAGAGGAAAAAAAGAAGAAAAGTAAAAAAAAAGAAAGGAAAAGGGAAAAAAGGGACA
Organism: Microlaimidae sp. YZB2_3; assembly: GCA_030248175.1. Taxonomy (NCBI): domain Eukaryota; kingdom Metazoa; phylum Nematoda; class Chromadorea; order Desmodorida; family Microlaimidae; species Microlaimidae sp. YZB2_3. The sequence continues at coordinate 892 of JASAMX010006663.1, forward strand.
AAAAAAGCGAAAATAAGGTAAAAATAGGTCTAAAATAGCTTAAATTGTCTTGAAATAGGCTAAAAAGTGCAAAAATTTCGCAATGATGTCGTCATAATAGGTAAAAAATGGCGTCATAATTTTTGGGTACTTTTTCAGTTTTGCACGGGGTGGGCAATACACCGGGAGGGCAATAAAACAGGGGGGCAAATCCTCCAATAAAGCAGGAAGGCATTTTCAGACCGTGCAAAGGTCTGTTAAACCTCCCCCTAATTTAGGGTTTAACCCCCCACTCCGGACCAACTTGCCCATGTACGGTCTGAAAGGTCTCTAAATTCCTTTTTTGTAAAATCCAGGATCTGCCAATGTGTGCTGCTAATATAATTTTTAACTTAGAAAACATGTTTTCATCGCTAAAAACATTAGATAATTAATACTTTAGACCAAAAACAGTGTATTGTATTATACACATAGATGAACACAGTCACTGAAGCTAGGGGGGTGTTTACCCCGGGTAAATGACATTTCAAAATCTAGGGGGGATCCTAGAGTGGGTTGAACCCACTAGCTTTCTTTCTATGGGGGGAGTCGACCCGGGGTGGAAGATTTTGAAGGGGTCAGGTGGGGTCCAATGTCCAAAGCAAAATACTTTTAAACCATTAATGATTTAATAATAGTTTTTTATAAGATAATACTACATTTTATCGAATAAAAAGCGATTTTCTGGTGTTTTCTTTTCATAGCTCCTGAAGCGGGCCGGCGAAGGGTGTAAAAACATGAATTTGTGTTAAAAATCCACGTTTTTGGAAGAAAATTTAGTATAAAAAAGTACTTAAAATTTTCTCGAGAGGGGAGGAGGAGGGGTCAGATTTCAAAATCTAATGGGAGGGGGCAAAATTTCGAGGCTGATGGGGGGGTTGTGGACCCCATCCTACCCACCCCCTGTTTATCTATGATTATATAGCTTCAGACCTGTGCACTGCCCCCCCGGGTTAAAAAGGGGGGGGGGCCATTCCAAAATGGGGGGCAGATTTTTTGAAACGGGGGGGGCAAGCAGGGGGGAAAGAAAAAAAAGAGAAAAAAAGGAGAAAAAAGAGAAAAAAAAGAAGGGAAAAGCGAAAAAGGGACAAAAAAAGCGAAAACCGCCCCCCCCCCCCGAAATCCAGCGAAGCCGGATTTTTTTGTAAGGGGGGACCCTTACGTTTTTTGAATTTTGGGAGAGAAAATTTTTTTTCTTTAATATTAATACAGAAACTTTTCTGATGCCTTCCAAAAGCAAAAGGGAGGGAAAAACCAAATTTTGCCCGCTTCGCGGGTAGTTTAAATTGACAATTTATCTCATTTTTTTCAATTTCAAATCGGTTTTGCCGCTCAATAGTTAAGGCATACATGTTTTAAATGGATAGGAATAAAAAAAACCTCAAATTTTGTTTTAATTATCATCTAGAATTAAAATTTCTAGTGTATTTTAGCGCCTTAAATTAAAAATTTTCTACCCCGGGGGGCATTCTGCCCCCAGACCCCCCCTCATGGTTAGTATACACCACCCCCCAGACCGCCCCCACCCCACAAAATGGAATCCTGGGCACGCCACTGATTGAAATAGGCTAAAAACTGCAAAAAATTCGCGATGATGGCGTCATCATAGCTCAAAAATGGCGTCATAATTTAGGGTACTTTTTCATTTTTTGGCGGGGGAGGGGCAATCAAACGGGGGAGGGGGCAAATCCTCCAATAAAACAGGGGGACATTTCCAGACCGTGCACAGGTCCTGCTTTTTAAACGTTTTCTAAAATTAAGGGAGGGAGTTCCGCCTCCTCCCTCCCCCCTTAAAATGAAACCATGGATACGTCTCTGGGCCACCCTTCTTACAAATCCCGCACCGAAGGGGGAGGGGGGCTCACCTCCCTACGGCCTCTGAGACCCATCCCTCCTAGCCCATTCTGACCCCTCCCCCCTCCACCCCTGCCCCGCCCCGCGTCCCTTTCCACCCCCCCCCCCCCACAACCCAAAAAACAAAAACAAACCAAAACAAACAAAAAAAAAAAACACCCCAACACCCCCAAAAAAACACCCCACCCCCCCACAAAAACCCCACACCCCCCACCCCCCCCACCCAACACCACCAACCACTTCCTCCCCTTTTATTAGCAATTTTCACAAATAGTTTTTTACTGTCAAAAACCATCAATTTTTTGGTAAAAAGTATAAGCATATTCAGACCTGTGCACTGCCCCGTCATTCTTCTTGCAAATCCCAACCAGTTCCTCCCTTTTTATTAGCAATATTCACGAATAGTTTTTTACTGTTGAAACCATCAATTTTTTGGTAAAACGTATAAGCATATTCAGACCTGTGCACTGTCCCCCGGGGTTTTATTGGGGGCCAATTCTAAAAGGGGGGCGCAACTTTTTTGAAATCGGTTATGGGGGGGCAATAAAACGGGGGGGGTGCAAACAGGGGAGAAAGAAAAAAAAAGAGAAAAAAGGAGAAAAAAAAGAGAAACAAGAGGGGAAAAAGCGAAAATAAGGTTAAAATAGGTCTAAAATGGCTTAAATGCATTGAAATAGGCTTAAAACTGCAAAAATTTTGCGTTGGTGGCGTCATAATAGGTCAAAATGGCGCCATAATATTAGGATACTTTTTTATTTTTGGGCGAAGGGGGAGCAATAGAACGGAGGGCGGGGGCAATAAAACGGGAGGAGCAAACCCCCAATAAAGCGGCAGGGGCATTGCAGCAAGACCGTGCACAAGTCTGAATATTAAATTGTTTTTAAAAAAAACTATACATTTTCTTTAAAACATTTAATAAACTAAAAAAACCATTAAAAAAACTATAAATTTTCTTTAAAACATGTAATAAACTAAAACAAAAAAACCATAAAAAATGGAAAAAATATAAACAATGGTATTTAAAATTTGGAGCTTAATTTTGATTAAAATTAAGTTAATTGTTTTATTATCATATCCTTTTGGGGCTAAGTTGGCCACCCACTGTTTGGATTCAATTATTTGTGTGTTCAGATGCAAAACTGTTTTTTGTGTCATTTCTTTACAATTTACAACAAAATTTACAATTTTAAATCACTAAAATATTTAGAAACCGAGTTTTAAAAGCTTTAAAATAGTTTTAAAAAAACTCAAACTGAAAATAATTTTCTACATATGTACAAAGCATTAAAATGTCTAAATAATCCAGTTTTGGCTGTTTTGTTTGTCTTGCAAATTCATTTTCAGAAAAAAATAAAGACGAAAAACATGCATATTTGTAACACTGGTTTTAATATCTATTTCCTTCTGAAAATGTTTTTGTGTTTATTTAGTATTTTCTTTTAAACTTGTTTTTTAGTGGTTTTAGGTTCAATTTTACATTAAAACCTGGCTAAAGAAACGGGTCAATGTTTTACGATTGTCAAAATTCTGGGGTAAATTTGGCCGGAATTTTCAAGTGGCTGGTTTTTGGTAAATTGACCTCAAAACTTGTTTTTGTTTTAAATCATTTAGGGTGACCAACTAAGCTCCTGAAATAATAAAATTTGAATCTGCAATGGTTTTCACCTGTAAAAAAACATCCTGGCCAAATTTCCCCCACTCCTGGGGAAAAGTTGGTCACCTCAAAAATTAAAAAAAGATACAAGAATCACCTGAAATTTAGTGCCCCTTTCAGGTTCTGTGCACCTCAAAGAACTCTACACATTAAATAAAAAAATTCTTAAAAAAATATTATTAAAAAGTTATTTAAAAAAACCTCAAAAACCGGCCACCTTTGCCCTACTTTACGGTACTAAATAAATAATTTCATTTTTTAAATATAAACATTGTAAAAATTTCAAAACTTATTGCATTTGTGCACTTTTAAAACATTAAAACTAATAGCTATACATTACAAACGGAACATAATACAATTCATTTCTGTTTTCTGTATAGTATTACAGCGCGTTATAGTGCGCAACATCTTACATCTTTGCCCTTAAATATAGTGTTTCTGTGTGGGTAAAGTGTACACAAATTGGATTCACTGTGGTAAACACCATAGGGATGTTATCGATTTTTAACTCTTTACAACTTAGAAAAATATTTTTAAAGGAAGACTCAATCCAATGCGATGCGGCAGTAACCTTTTAAAACTTAAATTTGTAACAAAAAATAATTAATACATAGGCATATTTATTTGTTGTTATGAATTCAAGTTCATGCAGCAATTTACTAACTTTTATATAGCTTTTTGCTAACAAAAAACATACTTGGGATGGCCAAGGTGGGAGAACGATAGGTGTATAGATGTTTTGGTCGGGTTTTCGTTGTTTACCCCAAATTGTGGGCCAAATACTTCTATTTTTAGCGTTTTTACTACTGGGTCTGGACTTGGACTCTGGAATCATACATGAGCATGGACCGGCAAGCTAGGGGAGGTGGTACCTCGGGTAAATGGTTCTTTGAAAGCTAGAAGGGGGGTCCGGGGAGGGGGTCCGTACCATAGGTGTTTTGTTTTTCGTCCGGACCCCCATGGCTTTTTAGGGGGGTCGACCCCGGGTGCGAGATTTCAAATTTAGGGGGGGGTCACCTAATAATTTAGGTGTTTTTAGGTCTAATATTGAATTTTATGTATTAAAACAGCCTATTTAGGCCTAAAAAGTGTATTTAAACATTGTTTTTAACTAAAAAAACCGTGTTTTTGACAGTAAATAAAAAATATACTTCCAAATTGGTCGGGAAGGGGGTCAGCGGTCAGCCTCGCTAGGGGGGGTCAGGCCGGACCGCTTTCGAGCTTTGGGGGAAGGGGGGTGGACCCCTCTGTCTTCCCCCCAAAAACACCTATGGTCCGTACCCCCCAGTTTTTTAGGGGGAGTCGACCCAGGGTAGATCAGTTTGATTTGAATGGGGGGGGCACGGAGGGGGCAACTTTTTTGAAACGGGGGGGGGGGCAATAAAACAAGGGGGCAAGTAGGGGAGAAATAAAAAAAGAGAAAAAAAGAAGGGAAAAAAGGGACAAAAAAAGCGAAAATAAGGTAAAAATAGGTCTAAAATGGCTTAAAATGCATTGAAACAGGGTAAAAATTGCAAAAAAATTCGCGATGATGGCGTCATCATAGGTCAAAATTGTCGTAATATTTTTAGGATACTTTTTTTTATTTTTTTGGCGGGGGGGGGGCAATAAAACGGGGGGGGGGGGGGGGGGCAAATCTTCCAATAAAACGGGGGGGGGGGGGCATTTCCAGACCGTGTACAGGTCTGTACTAGACAACATTTTTTTCACTAAAGAAGAACCTTGCTCCCCACAAAACGGATTGAGCTAATGAGATATCATTGCAAAGCTAACAGTCCAGGGAATGCCATAAAGAGGTTAAAATTTAGAAGGTTTGGCATGAACATATTTAGCTTGGACAACACATTTTCACAAAAGGGAGAAACCTATGGACTTTGGAAATTGAAAATTTTATGTCTTTGAATTGACTCGAAGTAATTGAAAAGTTAAGAGTAAGTATCCAATGTAAAACCAGAATGTTTTTTTTTTGGTAAGATTAACCTGGACATCTTAATACTCGACAACGTTTTTTTCACTAAAAAAGGGAACGACTTTCCTCCCCAACCAGAAAAAGGATTGGGCTAAATTAGATATCATTGCAAAGCTTACAGCTCGGGGAATGTCATAAAGATTTTAAAATTAAATATTTCATGGACATCCTTTCGCTGGACAACGCATTTGCACAAAAACGAGGGCCCTATGGACTTCGGAAGTTGAAAAATTCTTTGTCGTTGAATTAACTTAACCTTATTGGTAAAAGAATTAGTCAATTAAAAACCAGAATATTATGTTTTTTGGAAAGATGAACATGAACCTCTATACTGGACAACGTATTTTCATGAAAAGGGGGATGGATATGGACCCTTCTCCCCAACCGCAGAAAAATTAGGTTAAATGAGGTTTCATTGATAAGCTTGCAATTTGGGGGATGTCATAAAAGACTTAAATGTCTAAAAAATAACATGGACGGACATTTTTAATCTGGACAACACAATTACACCAGAGGGGCCTAATAAATTTTAAAAGTTAAATTTATTTCTATTGCTAATTTTTGCTATTTTCATTGCTATTTATTACCAATAGATATTAGTATGGAAACCCAGCGTATCATTTTTTTTGGAAAAAATCAACATGAACATTATTATGTTGGACAACAATTTTTTAAAAGTTGTATGGACCTTTCTCCTTAACTACAAAAAAGATTGGCCTAAATGAGATATCATTGGAAAGCTTACAGCTCAGAAAGTGTTGTAAGAGGGTTAAATTTTTTTAAAAATAACATCGACATCTGTATGCTGGACAAACTATTTTTACCAAAAGGAAAGGATCATCCTTGCTAACTACTAAGGATCATCGTTGCTAACTACTAAACAAAGTGAGTTACATGAGATAACATTACAACAAAGCTTACAATTCAGGGAATTATCATTATCAATAAAAGTATTAAATTTGGAGAAATTAGCAAATTAATCTGAGAAATACAATTAATAAATAAATATAATTATTTTCCCTATGGCTGACGCGGGCTACTTGTCGGTCTTATAAAAAAACTATTATTGAACCTTTAATAGTTTAAAAGTATTTTGCTTTCGACATTGGACCCCACCTGACCCTGACGGACCCCCCCCCCCTCTACGTTTCAAAATCTTTCACGTTTCACCCCAGGTCGACACCCCTCTCTAGAAAACTAGAGGGGGGTTCAACCCCCCTAGGACCTTCCTCCTAGATTTTGAAATGTGATTTACCCAGGGTAAACACCCCCCTTAGCTTTGGTGACCGTGTTCCTGGCTACCCCAGGTAAATGGCCCTTTAAAAATTAGGAGAGGGTCCAGGGGGAAGTCCGTACCCCCTAGCCTTTTAGGTGGGTCGACCATAGATGTTTTTGTTCGGGTTCACTAGGGGGAGGGTCTACACCCAGGTGGAAGGCCAAAATTTTTTAGGGGGAAGGGGGGTCCACCATAGGTGGGCACATAGGTGGGCAGGGGGGGCGGGGGGGGGGGGGGTTATACCCCCCCCCCAAAATTTCAGATTTTGCTGACACCCCCCCTTAAATTTTGTGTAGTCGTGGACACCCCCCCCCCCAAATTCGCCTCCCAAAGAAAAATTTTTAAGTGTTATAAAAGGACTAAAAAATTTTTCCGCGCTTCGCGCGGAGTGTTTATTACCTTATTTCCCCGTTCATTACCTTTTATTACCTTTAAATTCCCCCGCTACGCGGGCAGTTTAAATTTCCCCGCTACGTGGGCAGTTTAAATTGGCAATTTATCTTAGTTTTTCAATTGCAAATCGATTATCCCATTCAGTAGTTAAGGCATACATGTTTAATAAAACTACTATAAACACTATTATCCTTTTTTTAACGTTTTAAACACATGTTATAAATGTATAGTATAGCTATAAAAAACCTTAAATTTTGTAATTAGTATCATTTGGAATTAAAATTTCTAGTGTATTTTAGCGCCTCAAATTATAAATTTTCTCCTCCGGGGAATTGTTCCCCCCGAACCCCCTGACTGAATTTTTAAGATCACAGAAAATTATGTAGAAATTAGGTAAAAAAACAAAAGTAAAATGTATGTTCACGGGATCACCAGGAGACGATTTTTAAGCCGTTTTTAGTATATATTTTAAAAAATTTTCGCCTCCGGCAGCTGGGGGGACAGCCCCCAGACCCCCGGCCGACGCTTCGCGTCGGCTGGCGCCGCTACGCGGCGCAGGCGGCGGCGCTTCGCGCCGCTTTGACAACACTTTTTCTCCCCCCAAAGAACCGACGCCCCTGAAATGAAATCCTGACTGCGCCACTGCACATTATTATTAAAAGAATTAAAAAACTAAAATTTATAAGTTGCAATAAGGTCTTATTTTAATCTTACACAGTTTTAAAGCATTTATAAGCTTGTTTTACGTTTTTTTACGCGTTTTAAGCTCATTTTAAGGCAGCGCGGAAATATTGGGTACACCCCCCCTCAAAATTTGGGTCTTGCTGGACACCCCCCCTAAAATTTGACCCCCCCCCCTATACCCCCCCCCAAAATCCGAGAGGCTGCCCACCTATGGGTGGGCAGGAGGGGGGGGGGGGTTGGGGGGGGGGGCTTACACACCCCCCCAAAATTTCGGATATTGCTGACATCCCCCCCAAATTCACCTCCCGGAAAAAAATTTTTAAGTGTTATAAAACGACTAAAAAAAATTTTCTGCGTTTCGCGCGGAGAGTTAATTGTTAATTGACAATTTATCTTAGTTTTTCGATTACAAATCGATTATCCCGTTCAGTAGTTAAGGTATACAGTTTAATAAAACTACTATAAACACTATTATCCTTTCATTAACGTTTTAAACACATGTTTTAAATGTGTAGGTATAAGAAACCTTAAATTTTGTAATAAGTATCATCTGGAATTAGAATTTCAAGTGTATTTTAGCACCTTAAATTAAAAAAATTTTTCCCCAGGGGGCATTCTGCCCCCCGGACCCCCCTGACAATGGGCTCCGCCCCTTGACCCCGCTGGGGGGCTTTCGCCCCCCAGACCCCCGCCCACATCTGGGGGGCTGCCGCCCCCAGACCCCCTTCAGGGTTAGTAGGGTCCCCAGACCGCCCGCCCCCGAAATGAAATCCTGGGCACACCACTGCAAAACGGGGGGGGTCTGTCTAACCCCAAATTTTTCCCTTTGCCGACCTAAAAGAGGTGTCTAGACCCCCCCTGGCTACGCCCATGTATGTATATAATCTTTAATTAAATATAAGATTATGGATTAAAAAGTTGACTTGTAATACTTGACTTTATAATCAAGACAATAATATTATTATTCTATTATTACGTAGTTATTAAAAAAAAAACTATGATTTCTAATCTAATTATAAGAATATATAAACACATTATTAATAAAAGAATTAAAAAATACAAATTGTAAGTTGCAATAAGGTCTTATTTCAATTTTACACAGTTTTAAAGCATTTATAAGCTTGTTTTACGTTTTTTACGCCCATTTTAAGGCAGCGCGGAAATATTGGGTACACCCCCCTCAACATTTGGGTCTTGCCGGACACCCCCCCTAAAATTTGACCCCCCCCCTAAAATCCGAGAGGCTGCCCACCTATGGGGTCCACCCCGGGTGGGAGATTTTAAATTTGGGGCGGTCAGGGGGTACAATTTTTTAACAAAATTTTTTTAACTCAATAATTTAACTACTAAAAAAAGAGAGATACATGAGATAGCATAACAACAAAGCTTACAATTCAGGGAATTATCATTATCAATAAAAGTATTAAATTTGGAGAAATTAGCAAATTAATCTGAGAAATACAATTAATAAATAAATATAATTATTTTCCCTATGGCTGACGCGGGCTACTTGTCGGTCTTATAAAAAAACTATTATTGAACCTTTAATAGTTTAAAAGTATTTTGCTTTGGACATTGGACCCCACCTGACCCTGACGGACCCTCCCTCTACGTTTCAAAATCTTTCACGTTTCACCCCAGGTCGACACCCCTCTCTAGAAAACTAGAGGGGGGTTCAACCCCCCTAGGACCTTCCTCCTAGATTTTGAAATGTGATTTACCCAGGGTAAACACCCCCCTTAGCTTTGGTGACCGTGTTCCTGGCTACCCCAGGTAAATGGCCCTTTAAAAATTAGGAGAGGGTCCAGGGGGAAGTCCATACCCCCTAGCCTTTTAGGTGGGTCGACCATAGATGTTTTTGTTCGGGTTCGCTAGGGGGAGGGTCTACACCCAGGTGGAAGGCCAAAATTTTTTAGGGGGAAGGGGGTCCACCATAGGTGGGCAGGAGGGGGGGGGGTAATACACTCCCCAAAATTTCGGATATTGCTGACATCCCCCCTAAATTTGGGGTACCCGGGGACGGGGACACCCCCAAATTCACCTCCCGGAAAAAAATTTTTAAGTGTTATAAAACGACTAAAAAAAATTTTCTGCGTTTCGCGCGGAGAGTTAATTGTTAATTGACAATTTATCTTAGTTTTTCGATTACAAATCGATTATCCCGTTCAGTAGTTAAGGTATACAGTTTAATAAAACTACTATAAACACTATTATCCTTTCATTAACGTTTTAAAC
>JASAMX010006664.1:0-25954 GCA_030248175.1 Microlaimidae sp. YZB2_3
TGGAATTGCTTGTTTTTATCGTCCTCCTAACGTGACAAAAGATTACACTGAACTTTTTTGTGAATCCCTTTCTTTAATTGCTAATACTAAAGATCCGGTGACAATATGTGGGGATTTTAACATTCGCAAAATGTTTTGGAATGACACTATTTATGAAAGTCAAATTGCTAAATCCTTAGGCATATCTTTAATGGAACAATCATTTAATCAATTAGTAGATAAGCCTTCTCGTGAGCCCAATTTTTTAGATCTTATTTTTTGTAACTCCGACACTCAGGTGTCAAACATTTTAATTACGGAGCCACTGTTTGATAGCGATCATGATTCATGACAGTATTGAATTTCTATAAAATGGTCCAAAAGTCAATAAATTTAAGTCTCAACAAAAATTTCGTATTAAGAAACACGCTGATTGGAAGGCTATAATTAAATATTTAAATAATATTGATTTCATTGGTCTTTTTTAAAATAGCGCAAAAGCTAAAACTCATTGGAATATTATTAAATCTGAAATAAATAAAGCTATTGAATTGTTTGTTTGATTAAAACAATAATCGAAGAATAAAAAAACATTTTTATCATAAGTATATCTTAAATACTTTTGTAAAAAAAGCGAATATGGAAAAAGTGCATGCATCCTGTTATTAGAGCCGAATATAATAAACTAAATAAAAAATTTAAGATCGAAGTTAATAAGTTTGTGGAAAAACAATAAAATATAACATTGTTAACTAATGACAAACCCAGTCTGTATAAGTTTATCAATAATCAAAAAAACAATAAATCTTCAGATGCAGGCATTCCACGGTTAAAAAATTCAAATGGGGAACTAATAAGCGAACCCAATTCGCAATGCTCAATTTTAAACTCAATTTTTTGTAAAAATTTTACAAACGACAGCAAAAAGTATCCTATTTTGCGTAAAAAAGTAGGGCATAGTGTTTCTCTAAAGTCAATTAAATTTACACCCGAATTAGTATATAAATGCCTTAAAAAGCAAAAAGGTAAAACTAGTAAAACTCCTGATAATTTGCCTCCAGTGTTTTTTTAAAAACCTAGCAAGACCCTTAGCTAGCCTTTTAGCTAACGTCTTTGAAGTTTCATTTAAAACTCATGATCTTCCGTTTACTTGGCTAACAGCAGATATAATTCCGATCTTTAAAAAAGGTTGTCAAGTGATCCTAACAATTATCGTCCAATATCACTGACCTGTATAGCCTGTAAAGTTATGGAAGCTGTCATTTATGACCAATTTTTAATTATCTTAAATTAAAATACCTTATATCTAAAGATAAACATAGATTTCTACGCCGCCAATCAACATGTTCCTTGCTACTTGAATTTTTTAATGACTGGACTAAAGCTGTTAATAATAATTTAATAATTGACACAGTTTTTATTGATTTTGGTAAGGCTTTTGACTCGGTTTGTCATAATAAGCTAATATCCAAATTAGAATCTTATGGAATAACTGGTGATTTATTAAATTGGATTTCTGCTTTTTTACACAATCGTAAACAACGAGTAGTATTAGGTAATGCAAGTTCCGACTATTCAAACGTCATTTCGGGGGTGCCCCAAGGTTCTCAGTCCTTGGGCCTCTGCTGTTTCTTTTATTTATAAACGACTTACCGGATGAAATAAACAGTGTCTCTTGTAAACTTTTTGCGGATGACGTCAAGTTATATAGTGAACGATCAAAAGATAATAGTAACATAGTACTTCAAAACAATATAGATAAGTTAATGGCTTGGGCACATAAATGGCAACTCAAGATAGCAGAGCAAAAATGTAATATTATTTACATCGGCCATAATAACCCTAAACATCCTATTTTTTCAAATGGCATAAAACTTACTACCAGCAATGAAGCAAGAGATTTGGGTGTTTTAGTTAGCTCATGTCTAAAACCTTTTGAAAACTGCAAGGTTACTGCTAAAAAAGCTTTAAAAATTGTAAATGCCTTATTTAGATGGTTCCAAACAAACAAACTTGACGCTTTAATAACATCGTACAAATGTTATGTGCGTCCTATTATAGAATACTGTTCTCAGGTTCGGTTCCCTTATTTATTGAAAGACATTGATATCATTTAGCATGTTCAAAGGTATTTTACAAGACGCTTATATCAAAGATGCAATTTATCGCCCAATGAAAGTTATCCCCAGCGGTTATCCAGACTAAAACTTGAGACTCTTGAGATTCGCCGCATAAAATTTGATGTAATCATGTGTTACAAAATAATTAACAACCTAAACGACTTAAAATTTAACTATTTTTATACTTTGGAAGTTTTCTTAGTAAAAACGACCATTTGCTTAAATTAAACTTGCCCAAAGTTTCTAAAGATATATTATTGTTTTCTTTTTATTCGCGAAGTGCAAAATATTGGAACTTTTTATCTAAAGATGTAGTTAAATTTAAAACACTAAGAATTTTCAAAAATACATTAGAAACTATCAATTTTTGTACGTTTACTAAATTTAATAGACACATGTGAACAGCCTTCGGGCTCTTTGTGTTCTCTCATTTTATTTACTTATATGTGGTTAAATATCTTGCATTTGGCGCACAGTACTGTACAACATTCCTATTTACTTTTTTTGTATATTTATTTGTGTGTTTTTTTTTTACTCAATATTATGGTATATGCGCTTTATCTTTCTTGTCATATCTCTTGTTTGTATTTTTAAATTGTAAATCAATTCAATCTTTCACGTACAGAATTGTCAAAAAACGCCATTTTCCGAAGCTCATATCTCCTGAACAACTGGAGATATTTTGTTGAAGAAAATTTTGTGGGCTATTGGGGGCAGGGGTAAGGCTTTTACAAAAAATTATCAAAATCGAAGACAAAAAGTTCGACTCCGCACCGCACCTTTGAGCTGTCAAAATTTTACTTAATTGGAGCGGTTAAAATAAAAACTTGGAGCCGAAACTTGATTTAAGGTTGGCTTTCAGTTCATAAATATACGTTTCAGTAATTTCAAACGTTGGAGGCCTAAAGGCTGGTTCAGACTTATGACAAAACGTCCTTTGGACTTTTTCCAAAGGGCAAATACAGCGTAAAAACGTCCTTTGGACTTTGTCCAAAGGACAAAATCCAAAGGACAACGTGTTCATACTTTTTGCCTTTTGGACTTTTCCTTTTGGATTTTGTCCTCTGGACTTTGTTCAAAGGACAAATTCAAAATAGCATTCATACTTCGTCCAAAGGAAAAAGTCCAAAGGACGTTTTGGCTTGTCCAAAGGACGTTTTGGCTTTTCTAAAATTGTCCTTTGGACTTTGTTCAAAGGACGTTTGGTTATAAGTATGAACCAGCCTTAATTCACACGCGCAGTGACAAGTGACAACGCATTCCGCACGCGTTTACAACCGTTAAACTCTCGCAGATCGCTCCGGTGTGGACGCCTTTTGTCATTTGTCACTTGTCACGTAGGCCTGCACCCACGCCTTAGTCCCCGTTTTCGATTTTTAGTTTCCTAAATCGTTTTAAAAAAATTCCGCTCTTTTCTCAACTTCGATCCTAATATTTCCATCGCGATTTAGGAAAGAGTCTCGGAAAATTTAAAAACAACTGCGCCCGAAACTCCCAGTTTACGCATTGTTAATAAAACAATACTGACGACCTTCGTATATATATATATATAAACACTGTACAAATCGCGATTTAATATCGAAATCCCCCTGCGGCGCCTTAAATCTCCAAACGAGCGGGAAACCGGTCGCTAGGCGAGAAAGGGGTAAGAGTCCGGTATTTATTGTTTTAGGTAATTTCCCACTATTGGAATACAATAGATGCGAAATCTCGCCGAAATCAATAGCGAAAAGAAAGATTAAGAAGGATGAGCGAATCTTACGGAAGATATATCCGTTAGCCGCAGTTGAATTAGCCCGAAGAAACTTAGGCTTTCGGCGATAGCTGCTGTTAGCAGCAAGACTATTTTTCGGATGAAAGCGAAGAATATGCGTTTTCTGCTTTTATTTTTATTTTCCACCGCCGTCTTCCGTCCCAGTAAGTTTTATGTGCACATAATATTTAAGCGAACAGCTGTTTTCTGAAGCTCCGGAGCGGATTTTTGGCTTCCAGAGCTCCGCAACGTCGCCCTATTTTTGTGCTAATTTCTTGAATAAATAATAATACGAATGCAATATCTGATTTGCTTTTTAAAAAAATTTTTTGTAAACTAAATTTTTTGAAATTATTTAAAACGTTAAAAAACTGAGTTTAAAATGAGGTTAAAATTACTAGAAAATTGGCTGTAAAATTGCTAGGCTCCAAAGTTTTCTCGACTCCAACAATGGAGGATCACGGCGGTTAATTCAATGTACACAAAGGTCTCAAGAAGATTAAAAAATAATTTGTATATGGCGTTGTTTGACAAAAAAACACGATATAATACACGAAAATAATAAACATAAAACAATTTGTCTAAAAAGAACTAGCTGGTTGTGTATATTTTTTTCTTTCGTATTTTTTTGGCCTTATACAAATTATTTTCAATTTTTCTTGAGACATTTGTGTACATTGAATTAACCGTCGTGATTCCCCATAAATTTCAAGTCAAAAAACATTGCGTAATTTTTCGTCAAATAAAAAAACATCTACAAAACTAACCCATTTATAAACTATCTTATAATATAATAAATTACAAATCTCAATCGTTCATTCATGTGCTTTTTTAAAATTTTTATTAAGTTACTGCATTTAAATTTGTCAAAATAACATTATTTATTTTGATAATTATTACATGTCCGCTGACCCCGGCTTTGTGCCAAAAACAAATGAACATTTAAGCCGGTTTATTTAAGTTTACAAGAGTTTTTAAAAACAATTTTATAAGAATCCAGGAATTGAATTGTTTTTCGATTTCAATTTTTCTTCTTTAATTTTTATTGATAAATCTTAGTTTATTTTTGATTCGTTTTTAAAAAAATCAAATCAACTTTAAGTGTTAGTTTTTTTTTTTTTACTTTTTTTGTCTTTTTAAGTTTAAATAAAAGTTTAAATAAGATTTAAAATTAATCGAGGATTTGTACTAGTGATGTTCCCCGGAGCTCCGGAGCAACCCAAGAGCTCCGGAGCTCCGCCCTATTTTAGTACTGGCTTCATGAATAATTTAAAAATTATTTTGTCAAAATTTTTAATAAATTTATTTTTTTTTTCAAAACTTATTAAAACGTTAGAAATAGTCTAAAAAATGCAGATAGAGTAATTTTATATGTATTTTGAGCTTAAATAAACTTAAAATCGCTCATTTAAGGGGTGGGACTCCAGAGCTCTGGAGCTCCGGAGCATGATATTGGAGGATAGGAACATCAATAATTTGTAGACAATATTATATTTGGAATTTTATAAGTTTGAAAAATATTTCCAGCGCTTATGGATCCGCAATCATAAAAGAAAATTAAAAAAAAACATAAAATTCAATATTGGAAAACCACTGGGTACGCTTCGGGCGTTTTGATGGAATTTATTGGTAGAAAATATTAAAGTAGATAATAAACATTCGGAATTAACTTTGGGGTTTGCGACTTAGACGTTATAAATGTATGTGTAATGTATTTTTATCTGTGTATAATTTAATACAATATTATATTGCCTGTGTCGCTATGCGTTTTATATTTTTGCTCTTGCTGCTTATTTATCAATAATAAATTTGTATTTTTTAAAATTATTTATTATTTTTGTTTTTTCTCTTTGTATTTTATTTTCTTTATTTCCCTTTTTGGAATTATTATATATCTCTGATATTTTTTATTAAATTAAAGAAAAATTAAACTCTTTTTTTCAGTTTTATTTTAAGTAAACTTTTGGTTTTTTTATTTTTGTGTTTTGATGCTGTAAACGACAATGATATTACGATTTATCTGTAAAAATCGCCCAAGATCACCTCAGTTCGGCGATCTCACAAAAATATTTAAAAAAACGTTGAAAAAAAATTGACCCCTGTTTTATTTGCTAGACTCGTTGGTGTTGTTTTTAACACTATGGACGAAGAATATGAATTATGCTTTTTAACATTTTTTGTTTCGTTTAAATCAAGAAACGCTAGGTCGAATAATCAGAACTAATAGCGTAACCAACTTATACTAATAACAATGTTGTGCACGGGTTGCCGCCCGTTTTTCTCCAATGTGGTTTTTAGCCCCTTGGTCACAGTGACAAATCCAGAAAAATTATCTGTTTTCAATGGCAATAACCTGTGGTTTTTGATTGATCGTTATCAACTATTGTCAACGCACGATATTGCCATCAGACATATTTCACAGTTTTTACGCGATTTTAAAATATAGATTTTTTTGAAAAGAAAAAAATTACCATCTGCCAGGTACCATCCGGTTGTCGAGAAAAAACCACATTTTACCTACATATCTTTGAGAAATTAACTTTTTGAATAAGCTCCATCCTTTTTTTTTGTAACCATTTAATTAATTGGAATGTGGAAAAACATGCCATTAAATAAAAAGAATATAAAATATATGAGAAAATTTAGCTTGGATTGTGAGTTTTTGTAAGGATTGGAAAAAATTAATTTTCTGTCTGGCCTGTTTTCTAAGAATGTCAATAATCCGTTGTTAAAATAATACATAGTAATGTATATATAAATGCAATATAACAGAAAACTGTATATATTTATTTTGAATAAATCACATAAAAATCTTACAATATTATATGTTTTTGATTTTTAAAAACAACAATCGCTCGTATTGTTTTAAATAATTAGATAGCGATAAAAAAGGCGAAAAGTATTTTTTGAAGATATCTTGCTGTTATGTATATTTGCTAAAAAACTTTTATTGCAACTGTGATTCATTCCGCAGATATTAATATGTAAAGGCATTTTTCTAGTGCCGAAAGACATTATTAATTAGAAGAATTAAATTTGTCGAATTGTATTACTATGTGAGAGAACCAATAATAATCTTTAAATTATTTAAAACAATAAATTATAGTACAGGATTTTTTTAAACGCCGTCTTTTGAAAAACTATGCAACAATAAGCCAAATTTAGCAATTAAAAAATTTGCACGTTTGTTAATGAATAATCAATTAATTAATTAATTAAAATCATTACTTTTATAAAAATGTAAAAATAAGCTTACTAATACTTTATATTAAAATTTTCACTAAAATTTTTTTTATTTGTTTTGTTTATTTGCTTAATTGCTCGAATTACCAAAAAACTCCGTGGTTTGGACTTATGGATTTCTAAAACAAGATTAGCCAAAGATTAAGAAAAAATTGAATTCAACTGCTTATTGGCTATCAGAACACCATAAGCTCCGCCTTCATCATTTTTGACAACTGCGATTGGTCAACGTTTCTATGTTTCTATGTAGCCAATAAGCAGTCGAATTATAAATTTTTTCAACTGCTTATTGGCTATCAGAACACCATAAGCTCCGCCTTCATCATTTTGACAACTGTGAGTGGTCAACGTTTCTATGTAGCCAATAAGCAGTCGAATTATAAGTTGTTTTTTTTTATCCTTGGCTATTCTCGCTTTATAAATGCGGTTCCAGAATTTCATGGTATTTTTTTAGAATACCCTTATTTTATGCAGCCGAATTTTTTAAAAAAAATTACCTAATTCTAAAATTTAACCATTTCAGCTGAAATTTCTGAAACTGAAACAGAATAATTTAATGAAGAAATAAGACGAAAATTTGAATGTACAAAAAGAAAGATTTTGTAGTTATCTGAGTAAAAAGTTGGCGGAATAAAACCGCATACCGAAAAATACTCCAAATTTTTTTACGAAAAACTATTTTTTAAGAAAAAACATGTACAAATGTGTAAACTTTAATGCAAAAATCAATGCATCATACATGTAGAACAAACTGAAAGATTGAAGCCAATAAAAAGATGTAAATCTCCTCATATTTTGTCTTCCACATTTTACCGCTAAAAACATTACACTTTTTAACGTTAAAATGTGCAAGTGAAATTAGGAGGAGATGAGCTTGTTATTATTGGATTTATACATTATTATTCAGTCTATTCTATGGCGCATTCAATTTTTTTTAAGTTACGATGTTATATGTATATTGTTCAAAAATAGATTTCGTAAAAATTTTTTGGGTATGTTTTGCCGTCCGTTTTTATCACGCCTCGTTTTTCCTTTAAAATACTCTACAAAACTTAAATGTACAATTGAACTGGCGTTGTTATATTTCATAGTTGTTTAACTGTATACATTATATTTTTAGCCAAGGCGTGCGTGGGTACCCCCGGCGGTCGCGGGTCCGGACTGGAGGAGTCCGGGAGCTCCGGAGCGTGCTGCCCGACCCCGTCCACAAAAAGCTGCTGCCCTCAGAAAGCTCCGGAGCCCCCGCCGAAGCCCTGCTGCCCATCCACGGGCTCCTCCTGCCCAGCGAAGGCGCCCAAGATCTGCCCGGTGGCGACCACCGAAGCAGCAAGCGATTCCTGCTGCCCCCAGTCCGGTAGCTGCTGTCCTCAGAAAGCGACCACGGCAAGGTCTAACGGACCCTGTTGCCCACTGGAAAGACGCTGTCCAGCAAAGGTAAGTTGTTTATAAACCTTGTCTTCAAGGTGTTTTTTTAGTAAATCTTATGTTATCAGGGCAAAAGTGTCATTGTGTCTGACTGACTGGTCGAGTAAATAAGTAAGTGATCTAGTAAGTCAATGAGTAACTAGTTAACTAACTGAATAGACGACTTCACGGCGGACTTACTGATTGACTGACTAAATATGACTTACTATAATAACACCAACTATCTGATTTACTAACTGAATGACTATTTGATAACTGCTACAAACCCAGTAGCTGGTGACCTCAGAAGGCGACGACAGCAGGGTCCGTTGGACCCTGCTGACTGAATGACTACATTAAGAGTAAAGTTTAGTTTTTTAGCAACTTATGTTGTTAATGTTTTGCTGGGTTTATTACACTGATAAAAGAGTCAGCTCTGAAGGCAATCGCTAAGAAATCCGCCAGGTACTAATCTTTAGGAGTGCGGGGTAAATGTCCCCAACCAAAAGCTGAATTTAACCCAATAAAATTTGGTAGTGAGCCATGTGGTTGCACCCTTTGTTTTCTAAGGCCCCCGCCAGCTGAAGCGTTTTTAAGCAACTTATGTTGTTAATGTTTTGCTGGGTTCATTACACTGATCCAAAAATCAGTTTTAAAGGCAATCGCTCACTAAATTAGTAAGGAAGTGATTCAGTTAGGGAGAGACTGCGTAAGTGAATAAATAAACTAATTCTGACTTACTTATTGACTGATTTACTGACACTGATTATCTGCTAACTTTTCGATTGACTAATTTTTTGAGTGTATAACTGACTCGCTGATTTACTTACTGGCTGATTTACTTATTGACTGTGCCTGGATGATTTACTGACACAGACCTACTGACTATCTGCTAACTGATTGATTGACTAACTGTCTGATTATCTAACTGACTATCTGACTTAGTTACTGAGTGATTTACTTATTAACTAACTGACTTAATAAATAACTGAGTAACGGACTGAATGGGTAAGGAACTATCTGATTGACCAAATGACTGACTGAGTGATTTACCGACTAACTAAATGACTGGTTGACTTATTAACTGATGGTGATTACCAACTGACTGACTGCAGCCCTCAGAAGAAATGTTTTTGAGATTAATCTATGGATGGATAGAAAAAAAAATAATGGACTGCCCAGATATGTACAATTCATTAAAATTTTTTGTTTTCTGTCGATTTACATTTTAACATGCACTTGGAAAAACTGTTAGATGAACAAGTTTTACTAGTAACATTATTCATAAGATAATGGATTATTCGTACATTACTGTCAACGCAGTTTGACGATTTCGCCTGCAGTGAATGAAAGGCAGTAGTACACAAACTGGACTACTGTAAAATTAATTTATGGCATGTTGAACGTGATTTAAGATTTGATTGCGAAATTCTTGCGTGCAAATTATTTATTGCATAACATTTTTATTTAATGACACAATAACAAGATATATAAAATAAATAATGGAATAAAAATATGTAATTAAATATATTGTTCACATTGTTTAACGATCCAATAAACAATGCATTAAGTGGGGTGGACACCAATATATCGAATGTTTTAGATATGCTCTTTTTTAATATGTGAAAGATGAATTAACCGCGTAATAACCCCAATGAAGTTACGCCTAGGCGTAAACAAGACGTTTTTAATTAAGTGACACTTTAATTTGAGCCATACCTTACTAATCAGAACGCGCCCTACTTAACGCTTACCCTAATTGAAGTCTTGAAATATTTCTGCTTTTTTTAAAATTTACATTTTTGATAATAAGTCTACAAAAATTTTAACGATTCGTTCGTTTTGTTTATCAAAGCCTGGTATTTTTGTTATATTTTTATATTTGTACACAAATTGTCATAAAGTTTTTTGATAACCCTTTGGTAAAATTGATAATTGATTTTACAAAAGCACAAAAACGTGAGATGTTTACCACAGTTGTTTTGTTTTTCTGTAGAGTAACTATTGTGTGTAAACAAAGTATGCCTGACAATTGCGATCTCTTAATCAAGCCTATTTCATGGTAGTTTTTTGTCCTCATTATTTATTATCATCATCAAAGTTTTATCTAGAAATATACGATCAAAAAAAACAAACAACAATGATATAATGGCGAACCGATCACGGTCGCTAAACATGACAAAGAAATGGTTTACTCTAGAATGTGACTCAAAGGCTTAAATAGTAAGCACTAAATTGAGCCACTTTGAATACTTTTTCTAAATATTTTAATGGACGGGGCTGAGACTTGGTTTTGCGTTAACATATTCCATTTTGATATTACTCTGTTAGAAAAGAAATATTTTCTTATGTTTATTCTATGCTTTTCCATTTTTAGTTTGTAAGAGTGACCTCTTGTCTGATTTTCATTAAAAGTGAAAAAAGTATATCGATTATTATTTGTGGTTTCATGTATAAGTTTATAACATTCAACAAGATCTTGATTTGCACGTCGCTCTTCAAGGGTGAGTAATCCTAAAAATTTTAACCTTTCCTCATATGAGACTTTTTTTAAATGGCATCTTTGAAATAGTCTTCTGGTGTATGACCGCTGGACTCTTTCTATACAAGCTATGTCTCGCTGTAAGTATGGATTCCAAATCACGCTAGAATATTCTAGTTGAGGCCGTATGTATGAGGTGTAAGCGCGTAAAAAACTAGAGATACAACTTGAATTAAAAGATCTAAAAACTAATGCAACAGTTTTTAAAGCTTTTCTTGAAATAATTTCACAATGATCAGAAAATTTTAAACTATTAGACATATAAACACCTAAATCTTTAATGACATTAACTCTTTCAAGAAAACTTTTATTCATACTGTATTTCAAAGTATTTTCTCTGTATTTGGTACCAATTTGTAAAACTTGACACTTGTTTGTTGCCAACTCAAGTTGCCATTCTTGTGCCCAATGACATATTCTATCGAGATCTTCTTGAAGACATTGTGTGCTTCTATTTTCTTGATCTTTGGAAAAAGTATTGTACACCTTCGCGTCATCGGCAAATAACATAATTTTGGAATGAAAAACACAATTAACAATATCATTGATATATATCAAAAACAAAAAAGGCCCAAGAACGGAACCTTGTGGAACAGAACTTTTTACTTTACGTGAAGATGATTCAACGCCGTTAATGATTACTTTTAAACTTCTTTCAGTTAAAAATGCCTCAATCCATTATATTATTATAGTATTATAGTTGCACTTGTTTTATGACCGCTCAAGCCGCGGTTACTCAACTTAGGACTTAAAACATACCTGTTACCTTGGTCCACCTGTCCCATTTGCTGGATTTTTTTAAATGGATAAATCCAAATAAACACATCGAACCTTAATTAGTACGGGGTCTTCAGAGGTTTAAGTAAGGAACTTAGAGCCGTTGTAATTTTTTGAGAATTTGGAGCCTTCAAGAAAATTTTCGTTGGGCTTAGAATTTTTCTTCGCTTATGCTTCGATAAAGTTTTTAGTAATTTTTACTTTTGGCTTGAAGTTCCTAAAGTTAAACACAACGTGGCTACAACAGTTGTTCGTTGGATTAAAAAATCCCCCTATTAAGTAACCACTCAAATCACGAGAATCTAACGTCACTTTATCAGTGAATTAGATTCGATTTAATGCCATAATCTAATTGGCTGATAAAGTGACGTAAGATTCTCGTGATTTAAGTGGTTACTTTATGTGGGGCATTTTTTAATCCAACGAACAACTGTTGCAGCCACGTTGGGTTTACCTTTATGTTTCCTATTTTTGGCTCCCAGCTGCAAGTTCTTTCAGCTTCATTGACCCTAATATATCCCCAAGAAAGCTGCCACTGTCTTTAACCTGGAACGACCATCATAATAACGGGGAACATGACTACCAACAACAACAACAACAACAACCCTAAATCCCCTATAATTTACGCCAATATACAGCATTAATATTTTTTTTAATTCTTTATTCAGGCGCCGAAGATATGCTCCGCCTCCCAGAAAGCGACCACTCAGGCGTCCGCTTGCAATGAGGCAACCAGCGCCTGCGACTCTCTGATTCGCGGAGCCGGCGGTCCGACGGCCCCGCCCACCTCCCCGCCTCTCCCCCTGCAGAGGGGGGCGGGCGGCCCGTTGCCGCCGCCCTACCCGGTGCAGGCCCCGGCTCCGGAAACTACAGAGGTTCCAGAGACCACGGAAGTTCCAGAGACCACGGAAGTTCCGGAGACCAACGGGGAACCGCGTGTGCTGATACCAATCCGACCCTTTCAACCGATCATACCGATTCAGCCTCAACCGATCGTACCGATTCAGCCTTTACCTCCCCCTCCACCGCCATCGCCTGCGTTAAGTATGCTAGACATTAGGGCAACTTATTTAAATTCGGTCAATCTTAATTTTGGCCACCCGCTGTTATTTTTGCCATTTGCAAAATTATGAAATGATCTGCCATTTATTTAGTGATATGCAGTTTATTTCATAATTTGGTGTATGGCAAAAATAACAGCGGATGGCCGAAATTAAGGCTGGCCGAATTTAAGCTATTTAGACCATGTTTTTTTGAAAATTATGTGACGGCCAAAAAGCAAGCTTTGAGAGAAAAAAATGCGAAACAAGTTGTTTTTTGGGCTAATGGGCAATACAGGACTTGAACTTGTGATATGGAGCATCAGTGCCTTATCGACTCACCTGCTACATTGCATCACCACCCGTTGACTTTATTTTAGTACTTGCATTTTTAAAACGTCATGTTTTTTCAAACATTAATACCACGGGAGCTTTTAAAACTATATAACCTCGTTTTACAATACTGCAGCTCTGCAGATCTTCACTAAATATTTTTATATTATTGAGCTGGGGCCTATTTCATAAAGACGTGTGTAAATGTTCATTTTACAAAACTCCGCCTATTTTTTGTAAATCACATAATAGAGGATATACGACGCGGCGAATATCGATCGGTCAGTGAAGATGAAATGACGTGGCTGCGACCAA
Source organism: Microlaimidae sp. YZB2_3 (assembly GCA_030248175.1). Classification (NCBI taxonomy): domain Eukaryota; kingdom Metazoa; phylum Nematoda; class Chromadorea; order Desmodorida; family Microlaimidae; species Microlaimidae sp. YZB2_3. The sequence continues at coordinate 13,507 of JASAMX010006664.1, forward strand.
TCAGCACAGAGCAGTGCGCGGAGATGCTCCCCCTGATTAGAAGTCGAAAAACCTTTATCGTTTATTTTACAAACAATAGGCGGAGATTTGTAAAATGAGAATTTACAAAGGTTTTTATGAAACAGGCCCCTGATATCAATTTTAATTTTAGTCAATTTGAGTAAGAGTTTTTTTTAGCAAAAGATATTCAAAAAAGTATTGATTATTTTATGATTTTTTTTGTTTGTTTTGACAATTATTTTTATAAATTTTGCAAATTCAAAAGTACATTTATATCTAGTCTCCAAACTAACATTTTATTGAATAAACCTATTAAATTAAAAATTAAAATCCAAAGTAAAATTAGTAAATTAAATGGAATTCGATGTATTACAGCTTATATCTTTGTGATCAAAACGTTTATTTTTTAGCATGTCTACAAGCTGTGTTTGGTCCACAGGATACTTTGCAGCCCTACGATCCTTCGTGTGAGTCTATATTTACACGCACCTATTTATTTTCATTAGCATTATTGATGTTAATAAAAATTAAATTTCCACAGTGATGTTAACAAACAAAGTGTAATTAATGTTAATAGACAAAGTGATGTTTGCTAGAGCTCATAGGATTAGATGACCAAACACCCCCGTATTCCTGGGCTACACAATAGTTTATACTAATTTTTAAAAGTTATACTGCAATGCACAAAACTATGTTTTATTTCTTTATACTAGAATATTTAAAAGAGCTTTAAAAACTTTATTGATCTACCTAAAATAAAAAAAAAGGTTGGGTAAGGTGTTTTGTTCCACCACGAAATTAAAATACTTTTTAAAACCATTACGTTTTACTATATTTTTTTAAATTTAAAAAATAACGAGCATCGTCAAGAATTTTACTATAAGACAATTATTAGCACTTTAAATTAAAAAAACGAGGGCAAAAATTTATTTAATTATCTTGTTTAAACTAATTTAAACTAATTTTGATTTTGCTGTGGGTTGATGTTCATTTTGTTTTGCTATGTAGGTTGATCAAAAAATTATGCTGCTAAAAAAATTTAAAATGTATCTCCTAAGTGTGAACAAAACTTGGATTTTCAAATTAAGGGACGGAACATCAAAGCCCCCGCACATTTTATTTTTGTCTTACCACGAAGAATTATAACTGACTTTAGTTTTGATATAAGTCAATTTTGCAAGAAAAAAAACACAAAAATTAAACCTTTTTGAATTCTTCTTTCATTTCCGACGTGCAATTAAAAAATGAGCTAATTAAAAAAAACTTGACTGCTATAAGCAAGACATTAGAGAACCCCTTTCAACCATACATAACAAAATCGGAGCTAAAAGAAAACGCGGGAAATTCTTATTATACACTCGCCAGGCGTCGCTACATAGAGTGTCAAAACGCATGACGTGGCCACGCCGGGTGTCGTTTTTGTCACGTCGGGCGTGCTAACATTGCCAATCAGGGCGATGGAATACAGAACTTTCCTACGCCTAGTGGGTCTGAATTGAAATCTATAATATAGCCATGTCGGGCGTGAATACGTTGCCACGCCAATGTTTCTATTTGCAGATTACAACAGCGTTCACGGAGGTCCCGTGCTGCGGACCAGGGCCCTGGACTGTGATGGTGGCGCAGGTCCCTGTTGCTGGTCCAACGTGGGGCCGCCATCCGACCAACTGGAGTACAATGTGGCCAGCAGTCTCATAGACTCATCTGTGCTCAGCCAGTGCCTGGGTTGCGGATCCGCACCAGGTAAGTACGCTTATGTTTAGCAGACAGACAGACAAACATATAAGTAGGCGAACAATCGTATTTGATTTAACTAAACAAACTTGAAGACACACAGTCACCAATTAACTGGAGTACAATATGGCCAGCAGTCTCATAGACTCCCCTGTGTTCAGCCAGTGTCTGGGTTGTAGATCCGCACCAGGTAGGTATGCGTACGTTTAGCAAACAGACAGACAAACAGGCAAACAATCGTATCTGATTTCACTAAACAAACATAAAAGCATGCAGTCGCCGACGAACTCCAGTAAACCAACTCCAGCAGTCTCATAGACTTGTTGTGCTCAGTCAGTGCCTGGGTTGTAAATCCCCACTGGGTAAGTACGGTTATTATGGGAAAACAAAAAAACAAACAAGTAATAATAATTGTAAAAGTACTGGTATAAACACTGGTACAAAAATACTTATACACTAGACCCGACACGCAGTAACCTAAGAGCTAGAGTAAAATGTAGCCAGCAGTCTTAAAGACTCCTCTGTGCTCAGCGAGGGCCTGAGTTGCGGATCCGCACTGGGTAAGAACGCTTATGATGTGTAAATACACAAATAAACAGGTAAACAAACAAGCATAAAAACAGGCAACCAAACATGTCAAATTTATACACACACACATACACAGTCCCTAACTAGAACAACAGTACTAATACACTAGACTAGACACACAGTCACCTACCAGTTGGAGTACAATGTAGTCAGCAGTCTCATAGACTTCTCGGTGCTCAACCGGTGCCTGGGTTGCGGATCAGCACCTGGTAATTTTACCTATTTGGCAGTATATAGGCACCTTGCACTGGAACTCTGTTTATACATGAAGTATGCAATATACATAAGCGTCACCATAATGGATAATTACTGTATCTCCTACTTATCTTTTGTTGTATGCAGATTAACCGATTGAAATTTCGCGCGTTTTCGATCGGTTGATCTGCATACTACAAAAGATAAGTAGGAGATACGGTAATTATTCATTATGGTGACGCTTATGTATATTCCATACTTCATGTATAAACAGAGTTCCAGTACAAGGTGCCTATACTGAACGATTACCGCTGGGTGCTAAAAAATTAGCGCGTAGGCTTTCTAAGTTGTGTATTTTCTATGAATTGAGGCAAATGCTCTGTGGTAAATCCAATTTTGCGTTTTTTAGTGCTATAGTCAATTTGCGGATGAAATTACGTTTTGTACAAATCTTAGTGGTTTGAATAGTGGCACTTGGCCATCATTCCAGAATTAAATACTTTCTTTGAAACTAGGGCCCGCCCGAGCTTTAAAATTTTGGGAAAAACTTAAAGGACAATAATAATTCCCACATTTAAAGATATATAAGAAAATATTAATTAAATATAACGGTAACAAAACGTAATATGTTCCCGCTGCAAAAGCTGAAAAGCTGCAGTTTAAGCACGCCAGAACTACAATAAATTTGTATCTAAGTATAAAATTATCAAAATAAAAAAAGGAGATAGAACACCCGCCATTAAAGTATTTTCCTGAAAATTATTTTTAGCCAGCAAAAATTTGTTTAGGCAACGGCTATTTGATAGTAGCCTCGAGGAGTCCTGAACATCCCACCTATCAAGCTCAGTTCGTCTCCTGCTCCATAATATGCACGGCTAATCCGGTCAGAGTGTGCTTCAGGTAAAAAAAACATAATTTGTAAAAAACTGCAGTTAGCAACAGGGATTTGAAAAATCTACAAAACTAAAAATTTTAAATTTTAAAATCCGTGGAGTAACTGAGTTAATTTCGGCCACCTTTTTATTTTTTTGGATAAGTTTTTTTCTGGTTTTTCCTATCGACGCAAAATTTGATCTAAAAATCAAACGATAGCTAATTTTGTTATTCCAGTGCAAAATTTTAAAATTTCTGTTACACTTAAAGATCAGTGGAAGTTTAAAGTTCTTTTTTATAGTGGTCGAAATTAAGGCTTGAGCCATTAACTTTGGCCACCTAGAAAAAACTGGCTATAACTAATGTCAAACTGAACAATAAAAATTTTTAAAGGTTGCAAATTTATCCTTAGGTATTGTTCTTGGTACATATAACTTAATTTTTCCCGTTTGCAAACTTTAATAGTTATTAGCAAGACTTTAAATAATTATGTCAAAACCTTAAAAAAACAAGTTTTAATAACCTGTATTTTTTGTTGAATTTTAATTTTTCGCTTAAAAAACGTCAAAAAAAGTCAAACGAGCAAAAAAAAATTTTTAAAAATATGGTAGTACAATGATATTTAAAAACAGTAAAAAACGGCAGGTTCTTTCATCTAAATTTTAAGGTGGCCGAAATTAACGGAATCATAAAATGCGCAGTTAGTTAAATGTGTTGCAAAGTGATTTTGAAGAAAATATTAAAACATAAAAATTCACAACTTTGAGCCTTTAATAAAAGATATTTTAAGATTATATTGTGCTTTGTTCTAAATTTGGCGCAGTTTAAACACAAAGCAAAAATTAAGAAAATCACAAAAAATTCACTTTTTGTATGAAAATGTTGACGCAGAATAACGAAAATAAAAAACTTTCGCAAAACCACATTATTCAACACTAATCAAGTTACTTTTGTACTAGTTTTTTTTGTGTTTTAAAAATAAGCCAATTTTTTGCCAATACCCTAGATTGGTGGCCGAAATTAAGGCCTGGCCGAAATTAAGTCAGATATTTTATATTACCTTGTCAAATAGGTCCCCATTTGAACAAACGTTTTCAGTGTTAAAATTCTGAAGAGAATAATAAAGAATCACTTTCAGCCACTGAGCGCTTGAAAAAAATTGATCTACCAATAAGCGCGGCGATCAAAAAACCGCGGCCCTATTTTTACCTTCTTCCACTTTGATTTCCTCGAAGTAAAATATCAGTGATGGGCGGAACTGCGGAACCTCCGAAAAACACCGGAACCGGAACTAGAACCGGAATTGAGATTTTCCAAAAATCCGAAAGAGAAACCGGAATTGAGATTTTCGTAAAAATCCGGAACAGGAACTGAAACCGGAATTTCCAATTTTGCCCGGAGCATCCGGAACCCGGAACCGGAACTGCCCATCACTATAAAATATAGGACCGCAAATTACTAGTTTTACCCGCAATTTAAGGTCCCTTAAAATTCAGGGTGACACTCATTGGAAATTATTTTTTTAGCCACTGGGGACTTTCTTAGTTATCACTGGGTTTTTTATTTATAGTCACTAGGCATTTTTTATAGGCATTAACTCACTATACATTTTTTATAGTAACTGGGCATTTTATTGGTATAGTCAGTGGGAATTTTATATACTCACTATGTATTTTATTTATAGCCATTGGGCGACACCGCTGGCGGTACTGGAAGTGTGCACAAGACCCGCCTTCTTCAACAATCCGGGACAAAATCAATTGGACAATTGCCAACAAGTTGAAAGGGGCTGCGGTCCAACATGCGTAGAGTTGCCGCCCGGCGAAATGTTTGACGTAGGCATCCTTTTTTTTAAATTTTTTAAAGTAAATTTGAAATTTTAGGTTGTTTAATACAAGTTTTTCTGACGCTAGTATAAAAAATATTCGCATAGATCTCACAATTATTGCAGAGTATTGTCGTGAAGTTTCTTTAATTTGATAAAAAACCTAATTTTTTGGGCATTTTAAAAAGCTTGGGTAGATTTCCAGCTTGGGTAGCTTGGGTAGATTAAAGTTAAAAATAAAATAAAATAACTAAACCCAGACTTTGTCAGGAAATAAGAAATCAAAAAATTAAGTTTTTTTTGCATAAACATCATTAAAATTTTATTTTTTAAATTATTTAGCCAGTTGAAAGTAAAGCTATGTGCTTCTATAATACTTGAAAGCCACAATTTTCAATTATTTTTTGCTTAAATCATTTTATTAAAAATTTTGAAGAAAAGTCATTTAGTCCATTTTTATTTGTTTGGAATTGTTCAAAGATTACTGAATACAAAAAAACTTAAATTCAGTTTTATTTATTTAAGTTTCAGTTATTTGTGTACTAAAAGTTAAGAATTGTGCTTATATTAATATAAAATATCATGAGTTGTTTGAAAATACCAAATAACGGTAGTCAAAAAATATGGCCCCTTTAACAAACCAAATTCCATAATAAAAAAGAAGGTGCCAGATGTGGTATAAATGTTATTTTGGGAACGGGACACGAGGGTACTGGACACGAGGGTACTGGACACGAGGGTACTGGACGCGAGGGTACTGGACACGAGGTTACTGGAGACGAGGGTACTAGACACGAGAGTACTGGACACAAAGGTACTGAGCTTAAAAAATGGCGTTCACCACAACCTCCCAGCAAAATCGCTTCATTATGCAAGGGGAACACGAGGGTACTGGACACGAGGGTACTGACGAGCAAAAAACATAACCTTCCCGCGTAAAGGGGAATAAACTTATTGCATAACAAAAGTTTTTTTTACTGAGTTATAAAAGGTATAGGATTATAAAAATAAAATTATTGAGAAGACATATAAAATATTGAGACATATAAATCATATTATTGAGAAGACAAGATAAAACAAATATAATAATTTAATTTTATAACATTAAAACATTTTCGTGTAATTTGTCTACATTTTCGTGCATTTTTTTATATAATAACTAGCTTTAAAAATGCTGAGAATCTATGAGACGACTCGAAAGATAATAAACACTAAGGTTGCTGTTATTCTTTGATTGTGCTGTCAAAATATTTTTGTGGTTATTTTTCGTGGTGTGTTGGAAAAAGAATTCTTAAAGGAGCACTGTCACAAATCAAATTCCTATAACGCCCGAACCGGACTGCTCCTTTAATACTGAACCGATTCAGCTAAAATTTAAAAATGTTGTAGCCTTGTAGTGGTGCACTCTAAATACCAAAGTTGAGTTAGGTAGGTTTGGTATTAAAGGAGCAGTCCGGTTCGGGCGTTATAGGAATTTGATTTGTGACAGTGCTCCTTTAATAATGCCTTCAAAAAAATGACTGCAAAAATAATTTCAAATAATTCTGCTATTAATAACCTTTCAAAAACATTTTCGTAAAATATTTTCCGAAAAACAATTGCTTGTCTTTTTTAACAGTAAATTATTTGGTATTTTTTAAGAGCACACTATTTTTGAAATATTATGATAAAGTTTAGCTTAAATTTTGGGTTTTGTTTAGGCTTATGAAAATAGAGTTTACCGGGCAATGGGTTTTAAAGACACCCAAAGATCTGTTGTTGGATTATTTTACTTACGACTCTATACTTAGATTTAAATGCATAAAATATCATAGATGAAAAATCTAACAATTATATATTTTTGATTTAAAATCACATTTTGTTTGCCTTGTTTAAAATGATCAACATGTGTTCAAGTGAATTCCTCTAGCTAGAGTGGACAAAAAAAGGCAAGAAGTTATTTTTTCATTTCTATACTGCTGAAATATATTTTTGCAGAAGTTATTTTTTCCAAAGATTTTATAAAAAAAACTCATTTGGTTTAATCAAGAGTCGTTGAAAAGAGTCTAAATATAAAAATGACAGCAAAAAAATTTCCATTCGCTTCGTTTTTTCATTCGAGTATATGTTTTAGAAAAAACAGTAAGTAAATAACTTCTTGGCGTTCTCATTCCACTCATGATTGTTTAATATTAATTCTTTAGTTTTTTTCAAAGGCAGGGTTTCGAAGCTCCAGAGATTCGGAGTAAGGTTTAAACATTGTCATGGTTTATATTAAAAAGCCATGATAAAGATTGTGTGTAAAATAACCTTTAAAAATTTCGTGTTTTAGTATGATGTTTTTAAAACAATTTACATATTTCTTTTTATTATTAAATTTCATTATATTTAAGCAAGTAAAATTGTTATTTATAATTAAAAACGAAACGACTTATGTAACATTTAATTGTCTACGCGTTCAAACGATTAAAATTTAATTCAGCTCAATCATTCTAAAAAATTTACATATTTGTGGCAAACGTATTTTTTCTTAGCTCAGTACCCTCGTGTCCAATACCCTCGTGTCCAGTACCATCGTGTCCAGTACCCTCGTGTTCAATACCCTCGTGTCCAGTACCCTCGTGTCCAGTACTCTCGTGTCCAGTACCCTCGTGTGCAGTACCCTCGTGTCCTAGAATCGTTATTTTATAACAGCCCACGCATATTCGCTGTTTGTTATGTTCCGCGAAAAATTGTTTTATCAATACTCGTGCATACATTTTAAAGCTCTGCTTGTGCAAACAAAAAATTATGAACTGAATATCGCGAGCGCCGAGAATAACCTCTACTCTTCCCACTATGGGATTCACTGAGCGATACACGGAGAAAATTTGGTTAATTTTACCCGGAAATTTGAGCCCCAAAAAATCAACTTATTTATTTTTCCACTATTTTAGATTGTTTTCAATGCAAGAAACTTTGCCGATCCTGATGGTGACGTGGTTATCATTGACGACATTCAAGTTGACTATTCACTCTGTCCGCGTGAGTTGCATTTTTTTTGAATGTCAGATGGTTTTTTTCCATATTTATTGAATACAATAAAGTCCAATCAAATTCAAAACCTATGCGAACTTATATTTTAAACCTCTGTGTATCTACTCCAAAGTCAAATACACAAGATTTTGAAGAAAAGAAAGCAAAAAATGAGCGCTATTTTTAGCTTTTTGACTAATAAATGGGCCACACAAGACTTGAACGTTTATATTGAATGAATTTCACGTATGATATAATTTGTAAAAGCATTGTTAAAGCAGCTCAATTTTTTGTCAGCGAAAAAAATTGCTGAACGTACTATTACAGAACTAAAAATCATACGGAATGACCAATCAACTGATCAGCAGTGTATGCCAAGTTGGCACACACACTAGGCTGCCCCGGTCGATCGCTAGTGCCAACAACGCTTATGCAAATTATTTCGTACGTGGGATTCATCCATCTCCAGGGGCCTATTTCATAAAGACGTTTGTAAATTTTCATTTTACAAATCTCCGCTTGTTTTTTGTAAATTACATAATAGAGGATATAGGACGCGGAGAATATCGATCAAACAGCGAAGATCAAATGACGTGGCTGCGACCAATCAGCGCGGAGCACTGCGCGGAGATACTCCCCCTGGATTAAAAGTCGAAAAACCTTTATCGTGTATTTTACAAAAAATAGGCGGAGATTTGTGAAATGAGAATTTACAAAGGTTTTTATGAAACAGGCCCCAGCCCCAGTACTTCATTGGGTGACGTACTAATTGCACCATCACCCACTTACTTTGCTTAATTTTTTTTCATTTATTGGGCGTGGTATTTTTCAACAACATTAAGGAAAGAAAAAACCTTGTTTTTAGCCGCCAATAAAATTTTGCCTTTTTTAACTACTGCAAAACCTTTAGCCTTCAATTATCCGCAAAAAAATTTATTTGTTGCTGAGAAATCGTTGCGGAGAAATTTTTTCGCTCACACAAAATCAGCAATTTTTAGAAGATTCAATGCGTCTGTGCAAATTATAATTTATAAATCAAATGTTAGGTTTCTCTTGATATTTTTTACTGCAAAACGTTCAACCAATTGCAGAACATACCAAAAATTAAGATTTTTTACTTACATAAAAATTATTTGTCAATTATCAGTATTATATTTTGAGAATCCAAATGACAAAAAATTCAACAAATTGAGAAAAACCAGGAAACAAATGATGTTTTTATGAATGAATTTTGAAAATTATAAAAAATCTTTTTGCTATGTAACTGGAAAATTAGGTAAAATTATATTTATTAAAATTTGCACAGACGCATTGAATCTTCTAAAAATTGCTGATTTTGTGTGAGCGAAAAAATTTCTCCGCAACGATTTCTCAGCAACAAATAAATTTTTTTGCGGATAATTGAAGGCTAAAGGTTTTGCAGTAGTTAAAAAAGGCAAAATTTTATTGGCGGCTAAAAACAAGGTTTTTTCTTTCCTTAATGTTGTTGAAAAATACCACGCCCAATAAATGAAAAAAATTAAGCAAAGTAAGTGGGTGATGGCGGAATTAGTACGTCACCCAATGAAGTACTGGGTTTGGGGCCCTGTTTCATAAAAACCTTTGTAAATTCTCATTTCACAAAATCTTCGCCTATTTTTTGTAAAATACACAATAAAGGTTTTTCGACTTTTAATCCAGGGGGAGTATCTTTGCGCAGTGCTTCGCGCTGATTGGTCGCAGCCACGTCATTTCATCTTCGCTGACTGATCAATATTCGCCGTGTCGTATATCCCTTATTATGTAATTTCAAAAAATAGGCGGAGATTTCTAAAATGAAAATTTACAAACGTCTTTATGTTTCAGGTTTCTGGAGATGGATGAATCCCACGTACGAAATAATTTGCATAAGCGTTGTTGGCACTAGCGATCGACTCGGGGCAGCCTAGTGTGTGTGCCAACTTGGCATACACTGCTGATCAGTTGATCGGTCATTCCGTATGATTTTTAGTTCTGTAATAGTACGTTCAGCAATTTTTTTCGCTGACAAAAAATTGAGCTGCTTTAACAATGCTTTTACAAATTATATCATACGTGAAATTCATTCAATATAAACGTTCAAGTCTTGTGTGGCCCATTTATTAGTCAAAAAGCTAAAAATAGCGCTCATTTTTTGCTTTCTTTTCTTCAAAATCTTGTGTATTTGACTTTGGAGTAGATACACAGAGGTTTAAAATATAAGTTCGCATAGGTTTTGAAATTTGATTGGACTTTATTGTATTCAATAAATATGGAAAAAAAACCATCTGACATTCAAAAAAAATGCAACTCACGCGGACAGAGTGAATAGTCAACTTAAATGTCGTCAATGATAACCACGTCACCATCAGGATCGGCAAAGTTTCTTGCATTGAAAACAATCTAAAATAGTGGAAAAATAAATAAGTTGATTTTTTGGGGCTCAAATTTCCGGGTAAAATTAACCAAATTTTCTCCGTGTATCGCTCAGTGAATCCCATAGTGGGAAGAGTAGAGGTTATTCTCGGCGCTTGCGATATTCAGTTCATAATTTTTTGTTTGCAGAAGCAGAGCTTTAAAATGTATGCACGAGTATTGATAAAACAATTTTTCGCGGAACATAACAAACAGCGAATATGCGTGGGCTGTTATAAAATAACGATTCTAGGACACGAGGGTACTGCACACGAGGGGTACTGGACACGAGAGTACTGGACACGAGGGTACTGGACACGAGGGTATTGAACACGAGGGTACTGGACACGATGGTACTGGACACGAGGGTATTGGACACGAGGGTACTGTAGTTAAGAAAAAAATACGTTTGCCACAAATATGTAAATTTTTTAGAATGATTGAGCTGAATTAAATTTTTAATCGTTTTAACGCGTAGACAATTAAATGTTACATAAGTCGTTTCGTTTTTAATTATAAATAATCAATTTCCCTGGCTTAAATATAATGGAATTTTAATAATAAAAAGAAATATGTAAATTGTTTTCTAAAAACATCATACTAAAACACGAAATTTTTAAAGGTTATTTTACACACAATCTTTATCATGGCTTTTTGAATATAAACCATGACAATGTTTAAACCTTACTCCGAATCTCTGGGAGCTTCGAAAGCCTGCCTTTGAAAAAAAACTAAAGAATTAATATTCAACAATCATGAGTGGAATGAGAACGCCAAGAAGTTATTTACTTACCGCTTTTCTTAAACATATACTCGAATGAAAAAACGTAACGAATGGAATTTTTTTTGCTGTCAATTTTATATTTAGACTCTTTTCAACGACTCTTGATTAAACCAAATGAGTTTTTTTTATAAAATCTTTGGAAAAAATAACTTCTGCAAAAATATATTTCAGCAGTATAGAAATGAAAAAAATAACTTCTTGCCTTTTTTTGTCCACTCTAGGCCTAGTAGGAGTTCACTTGAACACATGTTGATCATTTTAAACAAGGCAAACAAAATGTGATTTTAAATCAAAAATATATAATTGTTAGATTTTTCATCTATGATATTTTATGCATTTAAATCTAAGTATAGAGTCGTAAGTAAAATAATCCAACAACAGATCTTTGGGTGTCTTTAAAACCCATTGCCCGGTAAACTCTATTTTCATAAGCCTAAACAAAACCCAAAATTTAAGCTAAACTTTATCATAATATTTCAAAAATAGTGTGCTCTTAAAAAATACCAAATAATTTACTGTTAAAAAAAGACAAGCAATTGTTTTTCGGAAATATTTTACGAAAATGTTTTTTCGAAAGGTTATTAATAGCAGAATTATTTGAAATTATTTTTGCAGTCATTTTTTTGAAGGCATTATTAAAGGAGCACTGACACAAATCAAATTCCTATAACGCCCGAACCGGACTGCTCCTTTAAGACCAAACCTACCTAACTCAACTTCGGTATTTAGAGTGCACCACTACAAGGCTACAACATTTTTAAATTTTAGCTGAATCGGTTCAGTATTAAAGGAGCAGTCCGGTTCGGGCGTTATAGGAATTTGATTTGTGACAGTGCTCCTTTAAGAATTCTTTTTCCAAACATATTATGAAAAATAACCACAAAAATATTTTGCCAGATAACAATCAAAGAATAACAGCAACCTTAGTGTTTATTATCTTTCGAGTCGTCTCATAGATTCTCAGCATTTTTAAAGCTAGTTATTATATAAAAACTCACGAAAATGTAGACAAAATTACACGAAAATGTTTTAATGTTATAAAA
>JASAMX010006665.1:0-13920 GCA_030248175.1 Microlaimidae sp. YZB2_3
AAACTTAATAAATTGAATTTAAATTAAATTATTAAATTAAATTATATTAAATTATTATTACTAAACTTGCTTTACTTATTAGCTACAAAGGAGCCGTGCGGTCTAGAGATGGAAGGTAAAAGCTCCTTTGGTGTACCTCTCAGATATTTTACTGTTTTCCAGAACTTCGCAGAATTTGTTACTTTTTGAAAGCTTTTATAAATACTTTTACTCTTTGCAGCAGCTATTAATTTCTTTCTTTTCTTTTGTAAATATGTGTATTAATTTTTTGAAAATTTTGTAAAGAATTGTGGTAGGCAGTAAGCTTTTATACGCCAATTTTTTTTTGCACGAACCAATTTTATTACATTATTGCTTAACTAAAATGTTTTTGGCCTAATTTTATAGTTTTTGTGGGAATAAATTTTTAAAGTATTTGGTTAATTTTTGAGCTCCACTGAACCACCGTCTGCTCGACATTTTCAGTTAGTTTACTATATATCTAAATAAGCTTGTTATTGTTACTTTCCATTGTTTAGCTTTAACAAAAATTTATAAAAGTCAAGAAATGCTTGTCTGTGTGTTACACGATGGTTTTGATTGTATGTTGAACGATCGACAGTCTAGATTTTTCATCATGTAAACAAATCTACTGAGACACGTGGGACAATATATATGCTACAGTTTTTCAAATAATTTACAAAAAAGATTTTTTTACATAATACGGTTAAATGTTTCATATTTTTTGTTCCGACGTGTAAAGTACTCCACATGTTAACTTCACATTTCAAAACTAAAAAAATGCGAACGTAAACTTTTCACATGATATTGTTTCTGTGTAGTATTTATTGTCTAATATTCCCCGCTTTAAAATGTGGAATAAATCTCACGTCGGAATTCAACAAAAATGAAATATTCGACAGTATTATGTGGCGACATTTTTGATTAGATTTTAGTCGACAAAATGTAGATTATTTTCCATGTTGTTTGTGATTAGTTTACACGATTAAAAATTCACTTTTTGGATAGATTGACACATAATTAGAACAACTGCTTAACATACAAATCGACATTCTCTTTGTTACTCATTCTTAATGTTTTCTTGATTTCAGTAATTATTCTATTGTGTTTAACACTGTTCCTTAACAAAAATTGTCGCTTTTATTTATTATATTTATTTTACTAAGCGTTTTAAAATTTTGTTTGTTAGCAAAACATTACAGCAAAACAGTTTGAATTATAACATATAAAAGATTTCAAAATTTGAATTATAACATATAAAAGTTTTTTCGGAACGAAAAATTAATTTATAGATAATTTTTTTTTAAATAAAAAGCGTTTTCAAGTTATTCCAATGTTTTTGTAGGTTTTTGCGAACGTTGAACATTTCCCCAGCTGTGTTAAATCTTAATTTTGAGCTTCCAACTTTGCAATAACGCATGCTAAAATTTAAACATTTTAATTAATTTTAAATTTTTAGCCGGCATTTTTAATAGTAAAAAGTGACAGTTAATTTTCTTATTTCCTTCCCTGCGTTTAACAAAAATTAAAGTTGTTCGCAAAATTTTAAAAACTGCAATCGCAACAGTTGGAATGATCACTAGAGGGTTGTGTAAAACCCGTCTTTTTCATAGTATCAATTACATTTTTTAATTGCACTGTGCATCGTTTTTTAACCGTTTTAACCGTTTTTTTATTGAAATACGTGATTTTTAGCTAAAAAAGTTCGACCGTTTTTTTTATTGAAATACATGTTTTTAAAAAGGATGAAGTATGATTTCTAAATTAATAATTTAATGTAACTTTTATTATTTTTATACATTCCTTTGTTTACCTTCATTTTTTTATTATGCAATAACAAATATAAAAATTGGACTGGTTTATACTAAGTGAAATTTTTAGATTGTAAATATAACCTAAAAAGAACAGACATACATATAGCTTAATTTCTTTGGTTCTTAAAAATTTATCGTTGTAAACAAACCCTTAAAATATCTTAATTTAATTTTTTTAGTTGTTAGATAGTTTTTAGAAATTGCTTAAAAAACAAAAATTTGATAGCAGCCAACAAGCGACAAGTCTAACAAACGAAGCTTTTTCACACAAAACCTGTAAATAGATTTGGAATAACGACTGTTAAATTTATTTTTTTTAACATAGTAAATTATCATCTTGTTTTTTTATTTTGCATAATGATTCTTTATTTCAAACGAAATATGCAATTAAATATAAGCAGAATTTAATTTAGAATTAACTAAAAATAGACAAAAAGTATCATATTTACAAATTAAAAAGGACTTTTTTAGTTCCAGTAATTTTAATTCCATTCAAAATAATTAAAAATAAAAAAAAAACAATAATTGAACACATTGCAAATGAAGAAGTGTTTATTTAGGAACCTAAATTAATTAAAATTTGCAGTCTCAAATTGTTATCAAAAATTTTCGGGGCGTTACTAGTTTTTTTATTAGTTTTTTTAACATTTTAGCATTTTTTTCACCAAAATTTTTTATTCAACATGCATTCCTTCCGACTAAAATTAAGAGGTTGGTAAAGTAAAATTAATAATTTAATGTAACTTCTATTTTTTTTATACAGATTTTAAATAGCAATTTTCCCTTTGCTTACCTTCATTTTTTTATTATGTAATAACAAATATAAAAATTGGACTCGTTTATCTAACATATTAAGTGAAATTATTAGAGTGTTAATATAACCTAAAAAGAACAGACATAAATATAGCTCAATTTTTTTGGTTCTTAAAAATTGAACGTTGTAAACAAGCTCTTAAAATATCTTAATTTAATTTTTTTTTAATTTTTAGATAGTTTTTTAAGAGACACCTGCACTGAAACTTAAAATATACATAAAATATAGAACACACAAACATTGCTGTTGTACGGAAAATACCGTAATCTTGCAAATGGTTTTTAAAAAAAGACGAAAGGCGAAAGACGAAACCCTGGGGTGTTTAATAATGACATCACACTGATTATGTATGTTGATTTATCTTAGAAATTGTCTGTTTTAAAACGTGTAATTAAGATTTGTATGGAAAAATAAAAAAAATGTATGGCTACAAATGATATTATAAGCGGGTTGTTTCCCGTCAACGCCGTCACTAATCAATAATCAGGGAACATTTGCATGATTACGGTATTTTCGTATTTTCGGTATATGCTTCAATGTTTTTGTGTTCTATATCTTATAGTTATTTTAAATTTCAGTGCAAGGTGTCTTTATAAATTTCTTAGAAAAACGAAAATTTAAATGCAGCCAACAAGCGACAAATCTAACAAACGAAGTTTTTTCACACAAAACTTGTAAATAGATAGTCATTTGGAATAATGATTGCTAATTTTGTTTAACATAGTAAATTATTATTTTGTTTTTCATTTTTCATGATGACTCTTTATTTCAAACTAAATATGCAATTAAATATAAGCAGAATTTAATTTAGAATTAACTAAAAACAGACAAAAAGTATCTTATTTACAAATTTAAAAGGACTTTTTTAGTTCCAGTAATTTTAAAACCATTCAAAATAATAAAAAATAAAAAAAACAGAAATCGGCCACTTTGCAAATAAGAATAGTTTATTTATGAGCCTAAATTAATTAAAATTTGCAGTCTCAAATCGTTATCAAAAATATACGGGACGTTATTACAGGTTTCTTTTAGCATTTTACCATTTTTTTTCACCAAAATTTTTTCATCAAGCCTGCAATTCTTAAGAATAAAGTTAGGAGGTTGGTAAAGTAATCACTCTTTTTTGGGAAAACATATGGAGGGATACACGTGACGCAAATCAATAATGATAGCAAAATATATATAATAAAGGAAAAATAAGACTCTTAGGACAAACTGCTTGAAAACAAATTTTTGATTTTTGATTTTTTTTTCTAAAAAAGAAATGAAATGGGACTTATTTAAATGGGATCCCATCTAAATGAGACCTATTTAATTGGAATCCCATTTAAATGGGATCCCATATAATTAAGTCCCATGTAAATGGGACCTGTTTTTTCAAACAGTTTGTTCTAAACGTCTCATTTTTCATTTATTATATATTTTTGATGATAGTTTATGTTAGTAGAAAATGCAGTATGCATGGCTTGTAATGCAAAATTTTTAAAAACGTTTATTTAAACGCCAATGTTTTGACGCTGATCAAACACAGGTTTTCGTCAAAAAAAAGTGTGTTTAATACCAGTGGTTTTTATACACTCACGTAAAATTTCCAAAAAACTCTGAGAACAATTATAATGTATTTTCTTCGAATTCTAACTTTCAAAGCAACCCTAAAAGCTTTCGAAACATAGGTTATAGTACCATTTAAAACTATTTTTTCTTGACTTGCGCGTTAATTTTTTAATTCTCAATAACCGAAAGCGGTTACGCCCTTACATTTAGCCAGAGCGACTTAATAGGAAACTTAATTCTGGCTAATTTCGATCACAAGCAAAATTCAATCGACTATTTAATAACAAAGAAACTCAAAACTTTAAGGAAAAACGGTTATTATTAAAGATTAATGCGCCATTTTACAATTACTTATCTAATTTGGTACAAAACTTTTTTTTTATTTTTGTATATTTGGTGAAATCTTGCGCTTAAATACCTCTGCGTGTTGGTTTTTTTCATTTAAAAGTTAATTTTTTAACGTATGACTTTTATAGATAAGATTTAGATAAGATTTTTATTGTTGTTATACTTGTTTTGAATAGGCGTTTTTAATGTACGAGAAAAGGTACATACAAATAGTTTATTTTTAAAAATCTTAGTTTTCTTAGTTATTCTTAATAGTTTAAACCTACTACTATGAAACAAAAAGTAAGTGAATTTTAAAGTTTCAATTTTTTTGACAAATGAGAATTTTAAATTTTTTTGTGTTTTTTTCAGTTTTTTTAGTTTATATAATATAATTTCTTTTTTCAATGTTAATATTTCCATTTCTGAACTTCCGCCGTTCCCTACGGCTACAAACCCATAAGAAGGGTGGATCTTTTGACCAAAAACCGATACCAGCAAAACAGTGCTGATACAGGATTTTAGACGGTTATATAGAAATATTCATAGCCCGCTCAACCCAACCTAAAAAAAATAAAAATTTTTATGTGATGGTATGTTTCACTATGTTGAATGCTTTAATATACCAGTTTTTGCTTAGTAAATTTTGGGTTTTTTTGATTAAAGATCACAATAGTTAAAAATCATCATTAAAATATTACTTTCGTGAAAAATGATGTCGAATTAGCAAAAATAAAATTAAAATTTGTGACTTGAAACTAATTGTAAAGCTACATGGATTTTTTAATGCTTTGCCTGTAAACCTATTTAAAGTTTAAAGATAATTTTTATGAAGTCCATTCCAAAATTTTAAATAGAAAAATTTTCGGCAATTACAACATTAAACAAGTGGAAACCAAATGGGCCAATAGCACAGTACCAGATACATAAGTTACAATATTTAAAACCATAAAATGTACTAGTGGCTCGCTGTGTCTCAATTGTTTACCATATGATTTGCATTGGTTGTCATTGTACCCTCTTTCTACACTAAAACACATAAATTTACGAAGATATTCAGATATAATTGAACTATAGTTTTTAGTACCAAAAATACTAGTTGTTTTTGGAGGAAATAATTTTAAAAGTATGATATTTAAAAAGATTATCAGTAAGGTAATTGAAATTGATTCGGCCAACCCTATTTCGGCCACCGGCTGCTATTTTTAAAATGCGCATAATTATGTAATGAACTTTCTATGGCTAGATAAATTCTACTAATTGTCACGTATTGACTGATCCTAATGTTTTTTTATTTTGTACAATGTATATGGGTTTTTGGAGGAGCGAAACAAGATTTTTTTTAAAAATTAATGTACAATGTTTATCAGTGTTAATAATACCAGTTTTGTATGAATTGTCTTTTTTCCTGTCCGAAATTCTTGAAAATTTTTTTTGTACAGACAATAATTTTACCTTATAAATTTAGGTCTTCCGTTTTTTTAGTGGTTCATGCGTTTAGTTTTTTCCTAAAAAAAGAATGAAAATCAATTCCTGTCGGCATATTATATTTTTACACAGTTTCACGCACACTATATTTTCGTTTGGAATTTTAAAAGCGCGATCAAACGTTAGTCAATATTCTTTTACCCAAAACAAAAACAGGTTTTATTACAAAAACTTTTATTAAAGAAGAGTTTTAGTCGATTTTTTAGGAATTTTCTGAGTTTTATATTTTTAATTGGCTTTCTTAAAAAAATTAGTTCTAAACCAAATTGTTTTCATGACGCTTACAGTAAAAATTTATTTTTACAGTTTTGTTTTACATGTGTAAATATGTAATATAAAAATTCTTTTTTTAGCTTTATTAGTATCAATATACTTGGCGCGGGAATTTAAATTAAATTATAATTGAATTAAATTAGCCAGGTTGATTGATTTCCAGCATTTTTAGTTTATCATGACAAAGGAAGAATTAGAAGAACAGGTAATAAAATAATACTCAATTAAGCAGTTTAATATATTCATATTCCGTTATTGATCTGTAACTGCCCTAGTTGATTGAAATACGGGTCTAAATACCAACAAATTTTTTCAATAAATAAATTAGGAATGAACGAAAAAATAAAATTTTTTTGCCAAAATTTTTTAGTACATAGTAATAGGAACAAAAACACACATACATATCATTTTTACTATATCTTAAGGCAAGTGTTCAGGTAAAGGCATTTATAAGTTTTACTCATTTACCTACCGGATAAAATTTTATATCATATCAAAATATTGTAAAAAATCTATTTCAATATACTCTACAAATGTTTTTGCAAACACTTTTGACTGAAAATTTTTTTAAAATTACAGAGGGTATTTTAGATGAATCACTTTTACTGGAAATAAGTTTGAAACCTTTATTATTCTCTCGTTAAAAAAATATATTCTAACGATTCTAAATAAATATTAAAAAAACGTGATTCGTATTTTAAAAAGGAATGTTACATCTCAAAGAAACTGCGTGGGTAATAAATTTTTGAACTTTTTCCTAGAATTTTATGTCTTTTATTAAATACTTATTCCACAATGAAACATTTGATTCCAAGACTGGTCTAACATAAGTTTTAGAGACACCAAAACATAAATAAAATTATTGTCAGTTTTAGTATATTTTAAAATTAAACATGCTCGGAAATAAGTTTCAGCTAATATTTTTAAGCAATGGGTAGAAAAATTTAAGTGAATCAATCTTTGTTATTCCTAAATCGGTAATTTCACTTACAGATATATTAGTTGAACCATTTAAACCTATACTGATATAAGGAATTTTTTTCCTATTGATAAAATACTGCGTTTTTTTGTAAAAGGCGTTTATTTGCCAATCAGAAGCCTATTTACATTTTCCAGAGGGAATTTCAGTACTTTGATGTGATTTTTTACAAGCTTGAAAAAATTTACTATTGTCGGCAAAACTTTTATACCACAGGAAGCGGCGTCTTAGCAATCAACGATATTGTTTATGTAGATGAGAAATAAAATCGGTCCCAAAACGGAGTCCTGGAACTTTGAAAACTAAACCGATAGCAGTTTTTATTGGTTTATAGATTACAAGTTAGTGTAGATCACACTACCACGAGTCAATAATTTTATAAATAAAAGCACTGAGTTAATAATTTTTATGACTCAAAAAGTGTAAAAAATGTTGGTTTCTTTAATAAAGATTTTTGTTTCACTTTTTCATGACACACTGCAGCAGTCGCAACTATTACTCAATCAATTACATATTGCTATTTCTCAACAAGTTATTACTTATTTTACGACAGTTTGACGAAATTTTTGCGAACACTCACATAATTAGACTTCCTCAAGGAAAATCCTGTAAGACTGGGATAAATTTATGCGGCATACGCATTGTTATCTTCCTATCAGTCGCACCTTTGTCCTATAATGTGGTGTACTGTTTTAACTCGATCAGGGCAACGAATACTGCATATAACAATATTAACAAAGATTAACATTGTCACAATGTTGCATGTCTCGTTCGGACTTGATCCGGGGAGCCAAAGGCCAAAACCTACCCCAAAAATGACAGGGGGGTTAGGTTAGGTTTTGCTTAGGTTTAAGCTTAGCTTAGATTTTGCTCAGGTTTATGTTTTGCTTAAGCTTAGCTTGGGTTTGGCTTAGGCTTAGATTTTGTATTGGCTTAGGTTTTGCTTAGGCTTAGGCTTAGCTTAGATTTGCTTATGCTTATTGGTTTTGCTTAGGCTTAGACTTAGCTTAGCTTTTGCTTAGGCTTAGGTTTCGCTTACACTTTAGACTTTAGGCTTGAGTTTTGCTGAAACTTAGGTTTTGCTAAGGCTTAGCTTAGATTTTGCTTAGGCTTAGATTAGGTTTTGCTTAGGCTTAGCTTAGTTGCTGATTTTCTTTGCCGTTTTTGGGGTAGATTTTGGCCTTTCTCATCCGGGGACACTTTCAGCATGCAAGACGTGAGTTCTGCCACTGCGCCACAACCTTCACAAATATTCGCGCATTTTAGGAAGATGATAAACTCAAGAACATGTTCGGGTTCGTGGACATGGCGGACGCTCTCGATTTGGCCGGAGAGTACGCCATGGGGCCGGACGGTGTCAGTTTTCTCTACGAAATCAAAACTTTCTACTGTTGTCTTCAAGTAAATATTTTATTTTTTTCATAGATTTATTTAAAATATGATATTTATTTACTATAAAACATTAAATAATTTGAGATATATTTACTTTCTATTGCTGTCGCATCACATCTATTTACTTTCTACTGCTGTCTTCAAGCAACTATTTTATTTTTTGAAAAAGATTACGCTAAATTTTAATTTTTATTTACCATCAAACATAGACTATTTTGAGATCATTTACATTAATTTAGTATTGTATACATTTTTATTTCTAATAGTATCTAGACCAGCGCTTTTTGATACCTATGTGTTTTTTTTTATATTTCTACTTTGAAAATGAAACAATTTAGTTTTTTTTATATTTAAACAGATATAAAAACTGATAGCAGTACAATAAACATTTGTAGCTGCATGTAGATTTGTAGATTGATTTGATTTGTAGATTCTTAACAACTAATGTTATGCAGATTGAGGCTGGAAGAAAATTTTAAGTAAGCATATCTCACTAACAATACGGCTGATTCAAAAGATTATTATATTAATAAATAGCTACTGCTAAAATTTATACAATAATTTTTATAAATCAATTCTAGCGTTGGCGAAATATGCTTGCCTGATTTATTTTTACTGAAAATCACTTTTAAACAATTTTAATAGCACATTTCACACTTCCGTTCACACTTAAGAAACGGATAACAATTTAGCACAAGAGATCACAAATAACACTGTTGGTTCGCGTGAAACTTGTTCTCCAAGTTTCTTTCTAAACGGGGAGTTTTTTATTTGAAATTTTAGACAACAATACCTCGTAAATGGTTTCTGAAAATCGTAACCAACCACTGGTTCGATCGCACGACAATGGTCGTTATATTTTTGAATTGCTTAACGTTGGCTCTCTATCAACCTTGCAGCGACGAAGCCGAAATTTGCAATACCAAGTGCAAATTCACAACAATCGCGGATTATGTCATATACGCTTATTTTGTTTTGGAAATGGTGAGTATTTTTTAAGTTTGTTGAACTATCTTGATGTGAGTTTATTTTACTCTTTTGTCAGCATCCGTCTCAAAGAAATTTCAGTTTAGATATTTAATTCCTTCGCGAGTGTAAAATATAATATAAAGTTTTTCCTTTAAAAAAGTTGCTACACAAAACAGATAGATCAGATGTATTTTTTCGAGATAAAACCTCATTTTTCAGAATCAGAGCTTAGACTCTTTGAAGCTCTCACGGTTTTAAATGACCAGAGTTCATTTAAAAGTAGAATATATAATCATATAACTATGAATTTAGTATACACAGTAAAACATGTACTTTTTTGTCTCATTTGTTATACCTTTGATTAAGTTAATATTAATTGTTTTAATAAATACTTAATATAAATTATAGATTTTATGGTTTAAAAGTAACAATTTTTTAAGCAAGCGTTATAATGAAAATATAATGTTATTCAATCGTGAAATCTACAAATATCTAACTGTTTAGCTTTTGAAAATGGGAGCTTTCGGTCTTTTTGGCCAGAAAGCTTATTTTGGAGACGGCTGGAATATTTTGGATTTTAGTATCGTTTTTATAGGGTAAGGAATTTTTTGCACCGAGGTGAAGAGCTTATTAGGTGTTACGTTATTTGCATTTATTTGCCATATTAGACACGAAAAAGTAGTCTTCTACAGTGTAATCAAGTAGTGGTGACCTTCGAGTTACGATATTTCTATTCGCGGTATTCTTTTTTATTTAATTTTTTACTATTATCAAGAATACATAATTTATATAGAAAAGAATGTAGCACTCAGTACAAACTTTTGCTACTATGCTGGTACCAACATAACGCAAAGTGGCACACCGTGTGCCTGAACTGGCCCACCGGTGTGCCAGTTCTAGCACACCGTGTGCCATTTCCGGCCCACCGGTGTGCCAGTTCAGGCACACCGTGTGCCATTTCCGGCCCACCGGTGTGCCAGTTCTAGCACACCGGTGTGCAATTTCCTGTACACCCGTTTAAAAATTGATTTTAATTTAAAAAAAACGAATTTTATCGGACTTAAACAATGTCAAGCCTTTTAAAAAAAGATATTTACAAGTTGATTACATTTTTACACGAAACAAATATTTTTGACCAAATTAAAACTGTAATTTATGAAAATTATCAAACATAATATAATAATACCCATATAATAATACCCATAAATATAATAATACCCATAAACATAATATAATAATAATAACATAATACCCCGATTGAAAAGCTTTTATTCTGGAACTAAATTCCGATGGAAAACTTAAAAATATTATAAAAAAACTTAAAAAACAATATATCTCGATCGTTATTGAAGTTATTGAAAATGAAAACGGTAATTATGAGCTAGTTTTACAAACGATGGTTTGCCGCTTTAAAAACGTATATTGAAAATGGACTTGAAGATTTTGGACTGGGGTTGCTGACTTAAATTTCTACCAAGCTAATATTCCACGTTTTTAATTCGCCAAAATAAAACGTTAACAAAAACACCATTACGATTGGCATAGAGGACACATTTCAAACCAAATAAATAAAACCAGCGTTTTAACTAATTTTTTTAGAAAAAAATAGGCATTCACTTGTGTCCTATTTAGTAAAAAACGCCACCAAATTTCTGAAAGCTGCAACCCACTTATAAAATCATTTTATACACATACGCCCAATTTGCCAATGCTCCTTTGGTTAAAACGTAGAAGAACTGTCGATTTCACAATGTGGTTTTGGCCAGCGGAGCATTTTCTTTTTTTTATCAAAAATCAATTTTATTTTTTAACCTGTTGAGATCATCTTTTTCATATTAAGAATTTTTTTTCTGCTAAATTTATTGACGAACCTTTTTATAGTAATAAATGATTAATTTTAGTAACCTTAACGTTTCTTAAAACCATAATTATCCAACCTCAGTTACAACGAAACCTTTTGTTTGCTAGCCTAAGTAAGAAATTCAGTGATGGTGGAGTAGTTAGGGCCCGGTGCAAAATTATTTAGTGAAGTCCGTGGAGCGCATCATTAGCAAATATGATTTTGTTTAACTTTTGATGAAGTTATATTTATTACAGTATAAAACTATAATTTTTTTTTCAAAATTTTTAATAAAAATGATTATTTTCAACAACTTGTTTTTCAAAACACGACACCGCTGTATATTATCATTTTAATCATTTTAATGAGAAATATTAATGCCCATGTTTGGTGCAAAGGGAAACAGCTATTTGTTAGTTAAACCCTGAGTGATAAAGCATTTATTTGTTTTTTAAATTGATAGCTGACTTTTTTTACAGTCTAACAAACTTTTTAAAAAAAATTTTATAAACAAAAGAAGAAACCAAACGTTTAAATTTTAAATTATTTAAATTGGGCTATTTTCTGATACATGGCATTCTCACTGGTCTTTTGTTTATTTATGCATGCAGTACTGTACGTATTTAAGTAAAATATTTTCAGATAAAATGTCACATTTCGACCCGAAATATTTTTCATTTACTAGCTTTTCCAATCAACATTTAACGAACTATAAACGGTTTCTCAAAATTACCAATCTGCACAACCAGAACCCTACAACAATAATATTAAGGAGGAAAGCAACCAAGCTTTGCTTATGACTGAAGGCGGTTGTTTATGTTTGACGCTGAACGAAATAAAATCCCAATCAAAACGCCTAAAAAATTACAAACACTTGTAGAAGACTTCTTTTTTTTGTGCTCTTGTCTAAAAATGTACGATCAAGAAAAACAGGAAATTTTTTAAACAAAAAAAGGAATATTCATTTTTTTACATTTCAGCAGAGGCTTCTTGTATACTCCACATAAATCATTTTTACCGTTTTTACGCAAAATCAACAAATGTATCGTTTCTCACACACCTCCTACAGCTATTGAATTAACCGGTAAACTAGCTATTAAAAAACAATGGATTTAATCAAGCACCAAAAATTATCGCTTCTTGGAGAGTTTTTAAACATAGCTCTACAACAGTGCAATGGAGCCAACATTCGCCAACAAATACCCACCAATCTTTATTCCCAGCTTCTGGAAAATATTTTTGAAATTTGGATACGTGTAATTTGCCACAGCAGCATAAAATAATTCTTTGTGATTTACTCCCACCAACTAAACGAATCTAAAAAATTGGCTCTTGCCAGGTCAGGACAAATGTTACGTGATGCCATGTACTCATTTAGCGCAAAAACAAAGTAATTTTCATAATCTATTTTGTTCTCCATTTTTAAAGTATAATTTTGTTTATGACTAATGCAATAAACTTTGAAACTTTTAAATTTGTAGCTGTTACCATTGCTTCTATAAATATATTATTGTCTGGTGCTACTTTACAACATTTTTAAAAATTTTATTGTACAAATACACTAATACACAGTTTAATTCTATCACATTTCATAAGCGTAGCCAGGAGGATGGAAACCTAAGACCCCTAGGCTTCCTACTAAGAAAAATTTTGGGGGTTTAAAGGGGTCATTTTTTGCGTTTGGTTTCTGGTTAACGCTTCATTACAATTCACCTTATTTCAAAAGCTAACTGGAATTTTTCTGGTTCTAAAATAATCAAACACCCCATAGATGTTTTTTTTGGAAAGGGACAAATGGGTCCACTCGGCACTTAAAGGCAAAATTGCGGACTCCCTCTCTTCTGCATTCAAGAGTATTAAGGCTTACTTTCTCTAGCTAAGCCGATCTCCCTTTCCCCCTCCAATCTAGTTTACAAGCATACTTTTATAATTTACTGTCAAAAACACAATTTTTTGTAAAAAAGTTTTTTGCTAAAAAAACTTAATAGCCTATTTTAGTCTATAAAATGCTAAAACACTTAAATTACTGATTTAAGAGAATTTTGTTCAAAAATGGAACCTCGCAGACCCCCACTATAAAATTAAAATTCACAAACTTGGGTTCAATCCCTACCCTTTTGGTGGTTGAAACCATATTTTGCAATCAAATGACCAAAAGCACACAAACGGTATTTTTTTGTGAATTAAGAAGCATTTAAATGAAAAATTCGGTGTTTTTTCAGCGCTAAAATTTTTTGTAATCCCTTTGCAATAGCGATATGATTTGTCGAGTTTGGAACAAAAAAGTTGAGATTTGGAATTTGCGATTGGGATTTTGACTAATTAACGTCCTGGCAAGTGCTTAAAATTATTTTTTTGGAGTCTAAGCATTTTCTAGCGGCAAAATTTGGTTTGGTACGTTTGGTACTCCATGTTGATCATGAAGATCGTAATATAACCAAGGAATTTCAGTGTGTTGACCAATTTCAGT
>JASAMX010006668.1:0-11909 GCA_030248175.1 Microlaimidae sp. YZB2_3
ATTATTAATTACGTAATCCAAATTTTAAAACAATTGGCTGGCACAAAACTTCTTTTTTGAAAAAATATTATCTTATCATAAACTAAACCTGTGCGCGTTTGAATTTTTTTTTTGTTTTCGCTCCGCTCAGCGCCATGCTTTTCCTCCCCCCCTCTTCCCGCTCAAAAAATATACAATATACTAAAAATCTCTCACACTTCCTAACCCGTTTTTTCTAAAATTTTTACAAATTTTGACCGGTTTTTTGCGAAAATTTAAATCAATTTACGGCTCACGAAATTCCCAAAAAATAAAAGAATCCCCCCTTTTTTCTGCATCTCTCCGTTTTTTGCTTTTTTTTAAGCACCGATGACTAAAAAATAGCTTAGTCCCACCCCCATTTCTTGAACGAACCTAGTTAATCTTATATAGGTCCCCCACAGGACGGTTCAAATTTCTTATATACGGCAAAAATATTTTTAAGTAAAATATTTTTCAATTCAATTTAAAATTACACACCAAAAAAATTATTTTTAATCCTATTTTCCTGCTAAATTTAAATTTTGTACTCTTATTTTTATATAAATTTTACATTTTTTACTCTTTTTCTCAGGCATCTCCGATTTGAAAAAAAAAATTCTCCGTGCGCCCCTTTCCCATTAAACCACAGTTTGCTCATTTATTGTATTGTATAATATCTACAGATAAAATTTAAAATATTAAAATTATACAACAAAAAGAGTTTATTTCGGTTAAAATTTCCAGCTTAAAACCTGAAATAAAAAGACATCCATTTGTAGCCGTTTCTTATAGAAAAACTTTAAATAAGGATGTAATAAAATTATACACATCACTTTTTTTGTTTTTAAGCTTCAAAAGTTCAATATTTTTTTTAGACATAAACACACTATCTTTAAATAATCTTATAAAAATAAGTTTAAATAAACCTTGAAAATACTTACCTAATACGTTTTCAAACAGAAAAAATAACCATAATTATACTAACATTAAAAAACCAAACATATATATATTTTTTTAAGCATTTCCATTGAATTTAAGCAAAATCCATTAGCTCATTTTTTAAAATTTATGGCTGAAATCTATGTAACTGGTTTTGTAATTTTTACTATCTTAAAACAATTAGTAAAAAACTTAACTAATCTTTTTAGTAGATTTTGTGATACTAGTAGTTAGTAGATTTTTACTATTTTTTTTCATAAGTGGTAATTTGCTATAAACATCTTGTTTACATGACGACTCATATGTCAATTTCAATTGGCGGCCATATTTACTTCTATCTTTAACGTGTAGAGCAGTTTTTCTTTGAATTTCGTTGTTATTTTTCCTATTTTGTGCTTAAATTTGTATATTTATACTTAAAAAATTATATATGTTTGGTTTTTTTAATGTTAGTATAATTTATGGTTATTTTTTCTGTTTGAAAACGTATTAAGTAAGTATTTTCAAGGTTTAATTGAATTTATTATAAGATTATTTAAGGATAGTGTGTTTATGTCTAAAAAAATATTGGAACTTTGGAGCCTAAAAACAAAAAAAGTGATGTATTATATAAAATTTATTACATCCTTATTTAAAGTTTTTCTATAAAACGCTCGATGGATGTCTTTTTATTTCAGGTTTTAAGCTGGAAATTTAAACCAAAATAAACTCTTTTTGTTGTATAATTTTAATATTTTAAAAATTATCTGTAGAACTGTGCGATACGATAAATGAGCAAACTGTGGTTTAATGGGAAAGGGGCGCACGGAGAATTTTTTTTTTTCAAATCGGATATGCGTAAAAAAAGAGCAAAAAATGTAAAATTTATATAAAAATAAGAGTACAATGGTTAAATTTGCACAAAAATAGATTAAAATAATTTTTTTGGTGTGTAATTTTAAATTGAATTGAAAATATTTTACTTAAAAATATTTTGGTATGTGAGAAATTTTAACCGTCCTGTGTAAGACCTATGTGGGCTTAAATAGGTGCATTTCAAAAATGGGGGTGGACGCTATTTTTTAGTCATCGGTGCTTAAAAAAAGCAAAAAAAAAACAGAAAAAATGGCAAAAACTGTAAAATTTAGGTAAAACTAGGCGTAAATTGATTTAAATTTCGCAAAAACCGGTCAAAATTTGTAAAAATTTCGAAAAAAAAACGGGTAAAAACGTATGAATATTTTTTAGTATATTGTATATTTTTTGAGCGGGAACACCAAAAGAAGGGGGGCATAGCCACTAATAAAACGGAGCATCGCCTCAAACGCGCACAGGTTTAGTTTATGATAATAATATTTTTTAGAAAAGAAGTTTATGCAGCCAATATTATAAATTTTGAATTTCAATTAGTAATTAATCAAAAGGGTTATTTTAAGAAAACAAAAGGCATGACAGTTTTTATTACTCGTGAGGGTACTTCTATTCGTAACGTTTTTTTATAACAATTTGATCTTTTGTGTGAAGTATGCATGTTTCGACCATTTGATTCTTTTATCCAAAAAAAAGTCTCAACTCGTTTTTTTTCGTGTGACGAGTCTAAAATAATATGTATTTAGCATTTAAACAAACAAACACCCTGGCTCATTTTCATTTGTATTTACTTTTGGCCACAAAAATAGAACAAAATGTTATGTGTCTTTTTATTAGGAAAGCACTTATGATTGCGAGTTCGTTGTCTTTTGAATAATGAGTGTACTTGAGTTGACGTGTTGAGAAAAGAGAAACGTATAAAAACTGCAGGTTTTTGTCGCGCAAAAAACCCAAATTTGCCAAACCTGCTGTAAAAACAAGACGCCCCTAATATTAATCAGCTGATTTTTTTACTTGAGTTACATTAATTACAGTTGCATCATGTGGAAACCTAAATCCAATAGTGACCAAATAAGGGGTACTTTTTGATTAAATTTTAATTCGAGCCAAAATAAAATCTGAAATAAAAAGTTTGGAAATTTATAAAAAAGGGAAAACTTAAAAAAAATTACAAATCCAAAAATAACTGCACCTTTTTAAATCTTGATTTTAGTTCTTTTAAACTTAAAATTTGGATTTTAATTTTCTTTTTTATTAGCATGCCTTACACCGGAATCTATGCCCTTTAACCTTTTTATTACAAAAATAATTTTAAAAAATACTGCACATACCGCCCGTCGATTCTCCCACCCTGGTTTAACGCAATTCAAAAAAGAAAAGAGTGGAAAAAAACTTTAGAAAAAACACGGAAAATATTTTTAATTTAAAGAGCAGGACTAAGTTTGACGTTAAAGTTCTGGTTTTTAAAATGGTGATTCTAACAAATGATGGTAAATAAATTTTGCCCAAAATTTTTTAAGCAAATTTTTTTCTCATTAATTTTATATTTTACTTAAAACTTTTTACAGTGCAAAGTCGCCTTTTCATGTGTTCAAAAAACGTTCCACAGTAACGCCATTCATTTTTAAGTATAAATCTAGGTGTTGAAAACACTAAATCAGTTACTGTATTCACTGTAAGCACCAGGGCACGCCGCACAGGCGCCAAAGGACCCCTCCCACCCCGGCGGGGCGGCCGGGGGGCGCGACCGCCGTACTAGTAAAAAAATTGCGGTCATTCACTATTGAGTGTATTATTATTTTTTTAAATATTCACTAAGATATTGTCGTGCATTATTTAAATACGAGTATATATTTTTATTGCCACATCAAGATCGAATCAAGAAAATCCCAACGAATTGTTTCACACAGTATATGCATATAAGCTAAAGCTCTGGTTGCCGATTTATTAGTTTTCTGCAACATGCTTTTAGTTGTTGCTAACCTGTGTTATCTTCAACTTTTGAAATGCCATATTTTAGCCGTAATGAAAATGCTGTCATTTGATTTTATTTTCTTTGTTACACTAAGACTTGAATTTATTTGTTTTGTGCTTTATTTATTTATTTTTGTATTATGTGCATTTTTCCCTTGATTTGTAAATTTAAGTAATGAAGGTCGGTGGATTATTGCTTTGAGATATTCAGAATTTTTATAAAGCAGTGGGAATAACAAAATATTGATTTATTAATCAGTAAAAGGCAGAAAATTGTTACAAATTACTACTTATTAGTATTTTTTTATTCGTCTACTTATTAGTAATCGTCTACTAATTTTTTTAGTAGAAGTTTATAATCTACTACTATTTTTCATAAATTTACTTAACGACTTGAATTAGTAAAAAATCTACTAACTTTTTGACTGGTTCCTTTTCAAGGAATTAATTAGTAGTTTTGTTCGTAAAAAGTTACTAACTATTTTAAGAGAGTACAATTAAATTCGTTTAGCGATTGCGTTTAAATTTGAGACGCTTACTGCTCTTTACACGCTTAAAATTATAAAATTTGTTATACATCAATTGTGAGCTATTTTTTGGGATTGTTCTTTATAATAATTATTTTTAAAATGTGATCTCAGGAAATGATTTAGGGGGTGAAAGAAAATGCACATTTTTCCTAATATTTTTTTAAATCACAAAAATGGATATCGATCCATAAGTCGTATTTTGATTTAAACTTTTTTGATAATACACTCAGATTTAAGTTTACAACAAGGCTTATGGTTGCGTTCTTGGCCCTCTTTGTAAACGCAGTCAATATTTAAATTTCACCTGTTCCCGTAATCGCCATTTCTTCATTACACCTTAAAACATTTGTCCCACCACGGTAAAATCTTTGTACCACGGTGGTGGCAATTTCTTCTTACCATTGTGGTGTGTAAACTTCAGCGTGGTTTAGTATATACCTAGATGAGACATAAAAAAAGGTTTGCTTGCACAGTGCCCAAACGCATGTTATTTTCTGCGCATATTATTTTACCATGGTGCGACGAAGATTTAAAATACGAAGAAAAGGCGATTAAAAAAACGATTTAAAATATTTTAAAACTTAAAACCGCGCTGAAGTTTAGACCCCAAAATGGTGAAAACAAATTACCACCACCGTGGTACGAAGATTTTACCGTGTAAGGAAGAAAAGCGATCACGGGAACGGGTTAAATTTAAAGAAAATCAATTTTAAAATAGCATTTTTACAATCTTAACTTTTATTTGATATAAAACAAATCAAATTGATCGAGAAAACGTTATAAAAACGTTACAATATCACATTCAATTTCTCGCTGGTTTTTTGGAAATATTCGAAACTCGAATATGCATTACATTGTATGTTTTTGATATGTTTGCTGATAAATTTTTATAATCAGAGACATAACCGTTTCTATAACGATTTTAGACAAAAATCGAAATTTTTCACAGAATTCAAAAACTAAATAAATTACAATTGAATGTTTTGCAAAAGTTACGTTGCAAATTACACACAAACGCAAAAACATAAGTTATTGAATAAAAAAACATATTAAAAAAACAAATTTTTTAAATGATTCGAAAATTTATTGTAGTATTAGCTGAGTTAAAAAAGCTTTTATTACAAAATAAAATGAAAATTTTAAAAAAACCTACTATTAACAAGAATACATAAAATTAATTAATTAAAAAAACAAGAATGAGAAACAGAGAATAATTATATGGGATATGTGTGGATCCAATGGATATGCATAAGTATGCATGTTTTTTTATGTATACGGTTACAGGTTTTTTTCAAAAAATATGCAACCGTATGCATGTGATTTTGAAAATTGGCAAACAGTTGCATGGAAAAACATGCAACCGTCTGCAAAATATACACACGTATGCATAATTTTTAAAATCACAATGCATAATTTTTAAAGTCACAATGCAAACGGTGGCATAAAATTTCAAAACACATGCAACCTTTTGCATGTGTTTTTAAATTACTTGCAACCGTTTGCATGTGTTTTTTAAAACACATGCAACCGTTTACATGTGTTTTTAAAAAAACATGCAACCGTTTGCCTGTGTTTTTAAAATTACATGCAACCGTTTGCATGTGATTTTGAAAATTATGCATACGTATGTATGTGTTTTAAAATTCAAAAAAAAATCCGTAAGAATTTTTTTAATTAAATAATAACAATCTCTGTAAAAACAGTTTGAAATTAATCTTTGGCCGTCAAAAGTAGTCATAATTTTAAAAACCAATATATCAATTTGTATTTTAATGAAAAATACAATAATGTTTTTAGATTTTTAGTTTTCTTATTTGTTTACCAGATAATTAACAATATAACAAAACACAAATAAAAACGCACAAAATATAATATTTGGAAGCAAGCCAAAAAGTGATATTCTAAGTAATTCGTAGGAAAATAAATATATATACATACAAATAAATCAAAATATGTCGACAATTCATTAAACTGGCAATTTTTTAAAATAACAGCCAGAATTAGAAGCATTCTTTTTTAATATTTTGTTAGAAAAGAGAAAATAATGACATAAAAAGATGTAAGTAAATTTTTTTTATTTGTATTTAATGTTCAAAATTGGATGAAAAATATTAGAAAATGAAATTTAAAACAAAATCACAAAATAAAATTAACACATATCAAAATTAACATTTTAAAGTAGGTACAAAATCAATAAAATTAAGAAGAAAGAGGCAAAAATAGCGCTCGTTCGAAAGGGGGTTCGGAGCTAAAGGGAAAGCGAAAGGGAATGCGAACCCCGGAGCTAGCAAAATACAATTATCTTGCCCTAACCCTTGGACCTGGACTATTACGATGTTGTTGGCCTTATAAAATTCTAAAAACCTTACAATAAACTCTGCTTTCTCTCGAAACAAAAATTCGGGAAAAAGTTCTAAAAACCTTATGAAATGTGCTTTCTTTCAAAAAAACCACTATATCATTTCTTCAAAAAATACAATGGTGTTTATAGATTTCTAATTTTTTTTATTTGTGTACCTACTTTAAAATGTTAATTTTGATATGTGTTAATTTTATTTTGTGATTTTGTTTTAAATTTTATTTTTTAATATTTTTCATGGAATATTGAACATTAAATACAAAGAAAAAAAATTTACTTACATCTTTTTATGTCATTATTTTCTCTTTTCTAACAAAAATTTAGAAAAGAATGCCTTTAATTCTGGCTGTTGTTTTAAGAAATTGCCAGTTTAATGAATTGTCGACCTATTTTGATTTATTTGTATGTATTTAAATTTATTTTCCTACGATTTACTTAGAATATCACTTTTTGGCTTGCTTCAAAATATTATACTTTGTGCGTTTTTATTTGTGTTTTGTTATATTGTTAATTATCTGGTAAACAAATAAGAAAACTAAAAATCTAAAAACATTATTGTATTTTTCATTAAAATACAAATTGATATATTGGTTTTTAAAATTATGACGTACTTTGAACGTTTAAAGATTAATTTCAAACTGTTTTTACAGAGATTGTTATTATTTAATAAAAAAAATTCTTACTTTTTATTTTTTCTTAATTTTAAAACACATACATACGTATGCATAATTTTCAAAATCACATGCAAACGGTTGCATGTAATTTTAAAAACACAGGCAAACGGTTGCATGTTTTTTTAAAAACACATGTAAACGGTTGCATGTGTTTTAAAAAACACATGCAAACGGTTGCAAGTAATTTAAAAACACATGCAAAAGGTTGCATGTGTTTTGAAATTTTATGCCACCGTTTGCATTGTGATTTTAAAAATTATGCATACGTGTGTATATTTTGCAGACGGTTGCATGTTTTTCCATGCAACTGTTTGCCAATTTTCAAAATCACATGCATACGGTTGCATATTTTTTGAGAAACCTGTAACCGTATACATAAAAAAACATGCATACTTACGCATATCCATTGGATCCACACATATCCCATATACTTATTCTCTGTTTCTCATTCTTGTTTTTTTAATTAATTAATTTTATGTATTCTTGTTAATAGTAGGTTTTTTTAAAATTTTCATTTTATTTTGTGATAAAAGTTTTTTTAACTCAGCTAATACTACAATAAATTTTCGAATCATTTAAAAAATTTGTTTTTTTAATATGTTTTTTATTCAAAAACTTATGTTTTTGCGTGTGTAATTTGCAACGTAGCTTCTGCAAAACATTTATTTGTAATTTATTTAGTTTTTGAATTCTGTGAAAAATTTCGATTTTTGTCTAAAATCGTTATAGGAATGGTTATGTCTCTGATTATAAACATTTATCAGCAAACATATCAAAAACATACAATGTAATGAATATTCGAGTTTTGAATATTTCCAAAAAACCAGCGAGAAATTGAATGTGATATTGTAACGTTTTTATAACGTTTTCTGGATCAATTTGATTTGTTTTATATCAAATAAATGTTAATATTGTAAAAATGCTATTTTAAATTTGATTTTCTTTAAATTTAACCCGTTCTCGTGCATCGCTTTTCTTCCTTACACGGTAAATCTTTACGTTTTACCACGGTGGTGGTATTTGTTTTCACCATTTTGGACTCTAAACTTCAGCGCGGTTTTAAGTTTTAAAATATTTTTCATCGTTCTTCTGTAATCGCCTTTTCTTCGTATTTTTGGTCTTCGTCGCACCATGGTAAAATAATATGCGCAGAAAATAACATGCGTTTGGGCACTGTGCAAGCAAACCTTTTTTTATGTCTCATCTAGGTATATACTAAACCACGCTGAAGTCTACACACCACAATGGTAAGAAGAAATTGCCACCACCGTGGTACAAAGATTTTACCGTGGTGGGACAAATGTTTTAAGGTGTAATGAAGAAATGGCGATTACGGGAACAGGTAAAATTTAAATATTGACTGCGTTTACAAAGAGGGCCAAGAACGCAACCATAAGCCTTGTTGTAAACTTAAATCTGAGTGTATTATCAAAAAAGTTTAAATCAAAATACGACTTATGGATCGATATCCATTTTTGTAATTTAAAAAAATATTAGGAAAAAGGTGCATTTTCTTTCACCCCTAAATCATTTCCTGAGATCACATTTTAAAAATAATTATTATAAAGAACAGTCCCAAAAAATAGCTCACAATTGATGTATAACAAATTTTATAATTTTAAGCGTGTAAAGAGCAGTAAGCGTCTCAAATTTAAACGCAATCGCTAAACGAATTTAATTGTACTCTCTTAAAATAGTTAGTAACTTTTTACGAACAAAACTACGAATTAATTCCTTGAAAAGGAACCAGTCAAAAAGTCAGTAGATTTTTTACTAATTCAAGTCGTTAAGTAAATTTATAAGTAAATAGTAGTAGATTATAAACTTCTACTAAAAAAATTAGTAGACGATTACTAGTAAGTAGACGAATAAAAAATTACTAATAAGTAGTAATTTGTAAAAATTTTCTGCCTTTTACTGATTAATAAATCAATATTTTGTTATTCCCACTGTTTTATAAAAATTCTGAGTATCTCAAAGCAATAATCCACCGACCTTCATTACTTAAATTTACAAATCAAGGAAAAAATGCACATAATACAAAAATAAATAAATAAAGCACAAAACAAATAAATTCAAGTCTTATTGTAACAAACAAAATAAAATCAAATGACAGCATTTTCATTACGGCTAAAATATGGCATTTCAAAAGTTGAAGATAACACAGGTTAGCAACAACTAAAAGCATGTTGCAGAAAACTAATAAATCGGCAACCAGAGCTTTAGCTTATATGCATATACTGTGTGAAACAATTCGTTGGGATTTTCTTGATTCGATCTTGATGTGGCAATAAAAATATATACTCGTATTTAAATAATGCACGACAATATTTTAGTGAATATTTAAAAAAATAATAATACACTCATTAGTGAATGACCGCAATTTTTTTACTAGTATACAGTGAATACAGTAACTGATTTAGTGTTTTCAACACCTAGATTTATACTTAAAAATGAATGGCGTTATTGTGGAACGTTTTTTGAACACATAAAAAGGCGACTTCGCACTGTAAAAAATTTTAAGTAAAATATAAAATTAATGAGAAAAAAATTTGCTTAAAAAATTTTGGGCAAAATTTATTTACCATCATTTGTTAGAATCACCATTTTAAAAACCAGAACTTTAACGTCAAACTTAGTCCTGCTCTTTAAATTAAAAATATTTTCCGTGTTTTTTCTAAAGTTTTTTTCCACTCTTTTCTTTTTTGAATTGCGTTAAACCAGGGTGGGAGAATCGACGGGCGGTGTGTGCAGTATTTTTAAAATTATTTTTGTAATAAAAAAGGTTAAAGGGCATAGATTCCGGTGTAAGGCATGCTAATAAAAGAACATTAAAATCCCAAGTTTCAGTTTAAAAGAATTATCATCAAAATTTAAAAAGGTGCAGTTATTTTTGGATTTGTAATTTTTTAAAGTTTTCCCTTTTTTTTAATTTCCAAACTTTTTATTTCAGATTTTATTTTGGCTCAAATTAAAATTTAATCAAAAAAAAAAAACCCTCAATTGATCACTATTGGATTTAGGTTTCCACATGATGCAACTGTAATTAATGTAACTCAAGAAAAAAATCAGCTGATTAATATTTGGCGCGTCTTGTTTTTACAGCAGGTTTGGCAAATTTGCGTTTTTTGCGCGACAAAAACCTGCAGTTTGTATACGTTTCTCTTTTCTCAACACGTTAACTCAAGTATACTCATTATTCAAAAGACAACGAACTCCCAATCATAAGTGTTTTCCTAATAAACATACACATAACACTTTGTTCTATTTTTGCGGCCAAACCTAAATAAAAATAAAGATGACCCAGGGTGCTTGTTTGTTTAAATGCTAAATACATAATATTATAGACGCGTCACACGAAAAAAGACGAGTTGAGACTTTTTTTGGATAAAAGAATCAAATGGTCGAAACGTGCATGCTTCACTGAAAAGATCAAATTGTTATAAAAAAAACGTCACGAATAGAAGTTTCCCACACGAGAAATAAAAACTGACAAACCTTTTGTTTTCTTAAAATAACCCTTTTGATTAATTACTTATTGAAATTCAAAATTTATAATATTGGCTGCATAAACTTCTTTTCTAAAAAATATTATTATCATAAACTAAACCTGTGCGCGTTTGAGGCGATGCTCCGTTTTATTAGTGGCTATGCCCCCCTTCTTTTGGTGTTCCCGCTCAAAAAATATACAATATACTAAAAAATATTCATACGTTTTTACCCGTTTTTTTTTCGAAATTTTTACAAATTTTGACCGGTTTTTGCGAAATTTAAATAAATTTACGCCTTGTTTTACCTAAATTTTACATTTTTTGCCATTTTTTCTTTTTTTTTTTTGATTTTTTTAAGCACCGATGACTAAAAAATAGCGTCCACCCCCATTTTTGAAATGCACCTATTTAAGCCCACATAGGTCTTACACAGGACGGTTAAAATTTCTCACATACCAAAATATTTTTAAGTAAAATATTTTCAATTTAATTCAAAATTACACACAAAAAAATAAATTATTTCAATCTATTTTTGTGCAATTTTAACCATTGTACTCTTATTTTTATATAAAGTTTACATTGTTTGCCCTTTTTTACGCACATCCGATTTGAAAAAAATTGCTCCGTGCGCTTCTTTCCCATTAAACCACAGTTTGCTTATTTATCGTATCGCACAGTTCTACAGATAATTTTTAAAATATTAAAATTATACACCAAAAAAAAAATTTATTTTGGTTAAAATTTCCAGCTTAAAACCTGAAATAAAAAGACATTCATCGAGCGTATCATTGACAAACTTTAAATAAGGATGTAATAAATTTTATATAATACATCACTTTTTTTGTTTTTAAGCTTCAAAGTTCCAATATTTTTTTAGACATAAACACACTATCTTTAAATAATCTTATAATAAATTTAAATAAACCTTGAAAATACTTACCTAATACGTTTTCAAACAGAAAAAATAACCATAATTATACTAACATTAAAAAACCAAACATATATATATTTTTTTAAGTATAAACATTCGAATTTAAGCACAAAATCGGAAAAATAACAACGAAATTCAAAGAAAAACTGCTCTACACGTTAA